>JAIQCU010001232.1:0-23862 GCA_022114935.1 Leptestheria dahalacensis | reverse complement strand
TCTCCATGCTGTTAAGCAATGGAGACAATTACTCGCAGATATTAAGTAAGCACACATAAGGTCCTACCACCAGCATCCTATGTTCTGATTGTCTGTCATCCGGAACAGACTGGTTCATTATTCCCTTAGTTATGGTTTCAGTAACCAATGTACGATGCCTTCGGTATGAAGCTGTGTTTATAACTTATGAGACAACACCTAACAGACTTAAGGCTTGTATAAAGAAATCCATTAATGGCAGACGTAGGAACGTAAAAAAATAACAGCGACTTTGGTTAATACTATATCGACTTGTTATTTCACAGAATGAAGATGTGTGCTTTAAGTATGAAGGTAAACTTCCTGTAAATTGCACGTAATATCAGCTTCCTGTTTTGTTTCTTGACAAACTTGTAGAACGATCATCACACAAACATATTGTTATACTGTACATACATCTTTTGGTCAGACTACATTACGTGTTACGTTATTTCTTTTTCAGTCAAGATTCTTGAAATAGCAAGCTGTTGTGGCTTGTTATGTGAACTATGGTTCGACCAGTCTGAGTAGTTGTCAGATGTTTGAATCTGCCATTTCCTTGATCATTCGCGTAACTCGTCTCGTGAGCACTTCAACTTTACACTCGGATGTTTCATTTGGAAATGTCGTTACAGTGAGATGTTCTTTCTTCCTCGCAGCCGCTTCCTTAGTAACAACTCGTGACAACAGGTAACGACGATAAGAAACTGTACGCTTCGAAAAGGTTCTATGGACTTCGTAACTGACAAGGGATTTACAGAAAAGACTATCATGAGTATGAAATCAAGGTTTCTACGTGTATTAATTATCATCAAAGTGGATAATTTTTTTAGATACGTGGACGATCTGATAATTTGCCACTTTGGTCCTCGGCGGAATTGCACAATGGCTTTGTTTTCCGAAGGATATAAGGAGTGCGAATAGTGAGAGCGTTACCAGTTGCTCTGAACATTGCAAGCTGCTGAATCCTGCACCAACGATGAAGGTCTTTATTCTTGCTGCGCTTTTGGCTGTTGCCGCTGCCAACCCTAAGCCCCGTGTTGGCGCAATCAGGGATTGCGGTAATTTATTGGTTCTGTTTGGCAAATAACATTGTAACTTGTTTCGTTATTTAGACAATCGTATCCCAGAATATGTTTCATAGGAAAAGTGGTTGTGGCACCAGACAACCGTGTCGTGTGTCTGCTATCGTAATTAAGATTTTAAGAAGTAAATCTGACTTAATTTAAATCAAAAGAAAGTAAAGACCCGGAACCCGAGTTCTACAGGGTCTGCGGTGACCGCGACCGGTGAAACTAGAAGTTGAACATAAGTTCCGATGTCTGCTTCTCTAAACACGCAGTTGATGTCAAACTACTAATGTTAGTAGTGGATTGGTGAATTCTTTTTATGATCAGTTGTAACTTACACAGGCGGTAGCTTGGCTACTTTCTCTGGAACCGTTAAAACCGATCCTGTTCCTGTTCCCGGTACCTTGGAAGCTACATTGACTGAAACCATCAGTGCTACAAGTCCCGATGATATCATCATCAACAAAATCACCAAGAAGGTGTCGCCCGAACAGGCCGATATCCCTTGCCTGGACGGAATTCATGGAACCTGGTAAAGTACTTTCTTAATTCCTAAAAGCCTTAGTTACTCGACTCGCCATAAGGCGTTAGGACTATAGGCTACGTGGCGTGAAGATCATGTTTATCGCAAAGTTAACTTAAAAAATAATTTCTGACTTAGCGTAATCAAGGCTTGCGAGTTGATTGTCGCCCTCCCTGGTCTGATCTGCCCGATGTTTCCCCCAGGCGTTCCTTGCGAATGCCCCATTCCTGCTGGAACTTACACAAGTGAAAATATTGCCATTACCTTCGATGAAACATGGCTCAGCTTGGACAACCCCGTTGCTGTACGTATATTTTGTGTTAGCATGCACACAGCGTGTTACTACATCTTATATATTAGTTTTGGCGATTTATGATTCTACTATTTACGTTAGGTTATTTCATTACATTATGCTTGCAACATTATGATTGCAAATTAAACAGCACTGAAAGTACGAAGCAACTACAAGTACACTAGTGTAATCTATTGTCTATATCTGACGATATACTGAGCACACAATTCGTACGCTATACAAGTCGACCTAATGCTAAGTAATCGTTCAGGGAGACTACATGGCGCGCTACGAGATTTACTCCGCCGCTGCTCCCACCGACATCCTGGGCTGCTTGGAAGTCGACTTCAGCTTGGTTGCTGCCTAAAATGTAAAATCGTCACGTTGCTAGCTGTTCTGAGTGATGTTGATGTGTCTTGATAGCTTTCTGTTGTGATGATCAGAGATGAGGAAAATACACAAAGTTACGCAACTTTCTATTTTTTTCCTTGTCAAAGACACTCTTATAAATGACATATCAATAAAAGTGAGTTACGAAATACCAAAAGTTAAAGGAACTCGATTAATGTGCAAATCTAAACGAACTTGTAAAGAAGTAAACACGAATTAAGCAATACTTGACTCGAAATTAAATCTTCAGATTCTATTCTCGGAATAGAGTCTAGGGAATAAGTGTTCGGTAGGCCAAGGTTCAGTGTATCAACATATGTACGATAACCACATCCAAAACAAAAACAGTGTCAAGTCCAAGAGTTAGACTAGGACAGTTGTACTGTAGGCATATTGGAAGGAAAACTTGCGAGTAAATTGTAAGTTGAATATTCACCTGTACGTACTGAATGTATAGCTGAAACGATATTTTAAGTCTGACGTTCTAAAGGAGTCCTAGGCATGTGCAACAGCAACCACTTAATCAAACTTGCCATATAACTAGCCGACTGGAATGCAATTCTTGAACTTTGGATGAATAGGAAAAATATAGTTCTAATGCACATCAAGTTTTACATGACATACGATCAACTTACAAGGTACAGATGCTGTATTTGTTCTGGCTGCAGTAAAGATAAAGAATGTCTGATACGGTCATTTGATAAATAAGCTCAGTTATCGCTGATTCACCTTGTAGAGGATCTTGTCTTTGTACTTGTTTCCTCCCCGCCATTCTAGCAGACTGATAAACATGTAGCGGTCCACGTTTGTAAGCAAGTCATTAGACTTGATGTAAACAACAGCAAACAGAGTCATCTATACGCAAATGCAATGCTTCTTCTTGCTCTTTTACGAGTTGAAGAATTGTATTATAACTATACTATAACTATATTACGACCATGGCTCCCTAACGCAAACAGCACGTTATAATTCAGTTGTAATATCTACCACAAAGGGAGAATCTAGCGCATGAAAACTTACAAACTGGACTTCACAAACCATCACTCTGACGGGCATCGAACAACTGTGATTAATGCCGTTATGCTACAATTCAGCAGTATTAAAAAACTACTGGTTAAGCAGTCATTAAAATAACTCGTTATGGTTCATGTAAATGTACAATCCTTCAAAACCTTTTCGTAAAACCTTCAAGACGCAACTTGAAATTTAAAAGTTATACGTGCGTTTGTTATCTGCAAAGAGGATAAGTCGAGTTATTTTTGAAATAATGTGGAGTCGTGATATTTTACCTCAGAGATAATACATGATAGCCATTTGTTTTCGCAAAGTTTCCGCTGTATATAAGGCAGTACGAATACTGCGAGCATTACCACTTGGTTTCTGGCTTGTCTAGTTGCTAGTATTCTGCACCAGAAATGAAAGTCTTCATTCTTGCTGCACTCTTGGCTGTTGCCGCTGCCAGCCCTAAGCCCCGTGTAGGCGCCATCAGAGACTGCGGTAATATTTTGGTTCTACTTGACAAATAGTACTGTCATGTACTAATATTATAACCGTGTTTTGTTTAAAGTTTATATTATTATTATCATTATGTTTAGGTTAGTCGTATTCCAGAATGTATTTGTTAGGAAAACATGTATGACACTAGGGGTGTGTTGTTATTGTGAAAACGCAGTTGGTTCGATGAATGTTTCTGTGTTCTGAATCTGGTTGTGATTGATACGTAGGCGGAAGCTTGGGTACTTTCTCTGGAACCGTTAAGACCGATCCTGTTCCTGTTCCTGGTACCTTGGAAGCTTCTCTGACTGGTACCATCAGTGCTACAACTCCCGACGACATCATCATCAACAAAATCACCAAGAAGGTGTCGCCTGAACAGGGCGAAGTTCCTTGTCTGGACGGAATTCACGGAACCTGGTAAACTCCCTTCCGAAAGTAAAGAATACGCGCCTCATTAAGCTTATCTTGCCCTAGCTTTTTTTTCTGATCTGATTTCTGATTTCTGATTTTCTGATTTGATCTAGTCCAAATAGTGTAAAGATTTTCTGTTTAAAGCGGACACTAACTTCTTACTTCATTAGCGTAATCAACGCTTGCGAACTGATTACTACCCTTCCTGGTTTGATCTGCCCGATGTTCCCTCCAGACCTTCCTTGTGAATGCCCCATCTCTGCTGGAACTTTCACAACTGAAAATATTGCCATCACCTTCGACGAAGCATGGCTCAGCTTGGACAACCCCGTTGCTGTACGTATATTTTCAGTTCTAAGTATACTGGTATTCATACAGGAGACTACAGAATACCTTGATATTCTATTGTGTAGTATAATATAAACGACTTGCTTCGAATCAAACAGCAGCAAACTGCTTCATAACAAACGCGTTCATAGATTGACGCAATTAAAATATTGCAACAATAATCTTATGACGTTTATATTAGTTTTGTTCTAGTTATGATTAGCGCATAAGTAAGTACGCTACTGCCAGAACCTTTCTTGAAAACTCACTATATCCGTGATTTACAAAACATGTGATGTTTGCTAAGCAGGAGTCTGATATTCTTAACGTGGCTTAACTTTTAAGGGAGACTACCTTACACGCTACGAAATTTATTCCGCCGCTGCTCCCACCGATATCCTGGGATGCGTCGAAGTCGACTTCAGCTTGGTTGCTGCTTAAGCCAGTTGTCACTTTGCTAGCTGTTCTTATTGTTGAGTGGTGAAACAGAGGCACAAGGAAATATACAATACTATGCAACATCTTGTTTTTACTTTATTATAAATTCCTATGAATACCGCTTGCATGAGGAATACATACGTACGTGTTAAATACGTGTACCAGGAAAGTTCAGTCAAATGTGAAACAAGAGAACTTGAAATCTCGAAAAAAGTAACAGTGGAAGAAAAGAAAGAGAGAGAAATCACAACAACGAATACATAATGCATGATAGCACACGTGTGCACGAACAAGGAAAGTTCAGTTGTTATGTATTTTAGCAACAGAACTAGAAACGTTAAATTAAAGAAACATGAGAAATCTCATAAGAATCGAGAGGAAATTACAGGAACAAAAGTAACTCGAATTTCGACTGAATTGACAGCGAACTTAGTTTCGGTGGGCCAAGGTTCAAGTGTTCAAAGAGACAAATAATATCTGTCTTTACATACACAATAACGCTATCCTAGAACAAAGGCAGAACAAAGCTTATCTGAACATTCTAATAAGTAATACGTACTTCAGTTACGACAGCTGGATTCTACAGCGCTGAAAAGGATTGCCAATTAGATTTCTCCAGTCAGGAAGGAGCCATTCCTCAAGATACGCAACGTTCCAATAGCAATCGACCATGATTAAATAAAGAAAACTATTTATTCTATAGCTACGTTGCTGAATCCTAGAAAAACAACTGGCTATTTGACTGTCTTAAGAACTGTCGCATTTGTGACAATATTAGCAACTGCAATAAACCGTCTGGTCTAAGGTCTAATACAACCGCCTGACAACTGCCGACGATCCGCATTGTAGCGAAGTTAGTCCTTACATTCGTTACTTATATAACGGATAACCACGTGCCAGTACACCATTAAGTTCGTCACCAGACTGATCATAGCAGAAACAACAAGCGTGGAAAACAACGATGTCTGTATTCCTATTGCAAACTTGCACCTACAATAGGCCTTTAATGTACAAAACCCACTAACATTCTTTACGCGTGTGATAATCTTAATTCTTTTTCATCGTTTGAAAGGCAAATGACACTAGCAGAACTATGAGGCAACCAGAGTTATCACGAAGAGCCGTCAAATCTACTAGCACAAAACAAAGTTTCAATACATTGTAAACTACAGGCGACTAGGGAAGCTAGGAATTCAACGTGATAGAAGAACGATCACTCTAGTGTTGTAGAGATTCTTACAACCTGAACATCTCACAAATCCAGGATTCAGCATTCTAACCGATTTCCAGTTGTGGTCTATCCTCTTACTAAGCGTAACTAAGTCATGAACATCTTAGCAAACTACTTCGCTTTTCATTTGTAACTGGTCTGTTGTACCTGGCTGGTTCCTTAACAGTTACAAAGTAAGACACCATTCTGCGAAAAGCTCATTTTAAGATGTTCTAACCATTTACTTCACTCTCCCGCTACACTGATGAGTGATTTCTTTAGTCAGAAGGGTCTCGTCGTGTTATTTGCTGGTGTTGTCTGCTACTGCCGTAGTAGATCAATTGTAATTCACGAGCCAGAATTACTACGTCTACTACTTCTACGTCTACTACTAAGTGACCGCTAATTCTCATATTTAACACTAGCAAGAGTTATATGACATTAGTCATCACTTTGTGCATCAAATATTAGATGCTTCAAGGAACTGCACAAGGCAAATAGCAAAACGGTACTTAAAAGCTCTACGTGCGTTTGTTATCTGCAAAGATACTAAAACGATGCTATAAATAACGTGGGCGACGTGAAACTTTTGCAGTTATTTTAGGTTTCGGTGATAGTATACGATAGCCGTTTGTTTTCGCAAACTATCCTCTGTATATAAGGCATGGCGAAAATTTGGAGCGTTACCAGTTGTTTTCTGGCTTTGCAGTTGCTACTAGTATTCAGCACCAGAAATGAAAGTCCTCGTTCTTGCTGCACTTCTGGCGGTTGCCGCTGCCAATCCCAAGCCTCGTGTCGGCGCCATGAGGGACTGCGGTAAGAATGAATCCTTCGTAGCAACCGTTATTCAGTACAACGTAAATACAGTCTTTGAAACAAAGAAGGTTCCTAACCAAGCAACTGTTACTGTTCATTAATGTCATCAATCAATCAAGGTGCTAAGTTAAGAGTTAGTAGTGCAGAAGGGTTTGCAGTATTCTCTTTCGATTCGAGTTGCTAATATGATTTACACGAAGGTGGTAGCTTGGCTACTTTCTCTGGAACCGTGAAAACCGATCCTGTTCCGGTTCCTGGAACCTTGGATGCTACTCTGACTGCAACCCTCAGTGACGTTAGCCCTGACGACGTTGTTATCACCAAAACCACCAAGAAGGTGTCGCCCGAACAAGCCGATATTCCCTGCCTGGACGGAATTTCTGGAAGCTGGTAAGATGTGAGAATTCTGAGTATCAGGTTTATGAGCCATAATGGCCTCCTGGGAAGAAAAAAAAATAACTCTTTATTCGACTTCCTTAGCGTAATCAACGCTTGCGAACTGATTATTACCCTTCCTGGTCTCATCTGCCCGATGTTCCCTCCAGGCCTTCCTTGTGAATGCCCCATCCCCGCTGGAACCTTCACAACTGAGAACGTTGCGATTACTTTCGACGAACAGTGGCTCAGCTTGGATAACCCTGTTGCTGTACGTGCACTTTCTATTCCATATTCCATCTATAAAGTAGTAGCTAGTTAACTTGACTGGTAACTCAATTAGCAGTAATGTTCGGAAAATAAGATTTCTAGTTAACTCATCCAGAGTGACTTTTTAGTAAAATTTGATTATAAGAATATTAATCTAAATAATAATAATACTTGTAATAAGCACAGTTTGTAAAGCTGAAGGCATATAATCATACCTTGAATAACGTTTTTTGGCCTTAATTGTTTAGGGAGATTATATGGTGCGCTATGACATCTACTCTGCCGCTGCTCCCACCAATATCCTGGGATGTCTGGAAGTCGATTTCAGTTTGGTGGCTGCTTAAGGGACTTGAGATGTCATGTTTTCAGTGGTATCTATTAATTAACGGTGAACACGGGAATGGAAATATACAAACATTAGCAACATCCAGATTCTGCATCTGTTCTTGAGTAACGTTCTTCAAGTATCTACATATTAGCATTGAATCACCCATGTAATGCCCTACGTGATATCTCGCTAAAACATATTGTATTAGTTAGCAATCCTACTACTAGGTACTAATCATGCTACTACGACATTAAACGACCATATACTTTTAAGACGCAAGCATTGTTACGAGCCGGTCTAGAATAGTCATTGCAAACGGAGATAAGGGAAAACAGATAGAATGAAGAGATAAAAGAAGTGCAGACAGAAAAAAACCTGACCTGTGATTAAAATTGCGGCTTTGTAACACGATAACATATTCAGAAGTAAACAAACATTCACGTATATACGATAACACTAATTTAACTAAAGTAGACTGCTCATGTATTAAGATGTGCTATGTTAAGATCAACGAATAACAATATCAGAATTAGTAAAATCATCAACCATGAGAGTAGTCAAAGCAAAACGGGTTTTAAACGTATTGGAGGACATGTGCTGTATGGAAAACTCAAACGCCGTCCTTGGTTATGAAACCAATGAATGAAATTAATGAATATATTGTGATAACGTTCCAAAACACGTTATAACAGTCAATATGACGAAGTGGTGGGTATGACGTTGTTATATCATATTGCAATTATAAATATATTCTGCCCTAAATGGTAATCTTACCGAATTACTCACATCTGGCCCAGACTGCAAGAGATACTCATTTTATGATACAGTCATTTGATAACAATCTCAATACCCGCCTTATAGGAAGGGAGGGGGGTACTGTTGTTTTCTTTTTTCCTTCTATGGCACTGATAAACACGTGGTGGTCCACGTTATAAGGTGCAACCCACTGACCGTATAAATAGGAGTCGGCGAACACTGGGAGAGCTATCAGTTGCTCGCTGAATTCAATCCAGTAGCTGAAACCCAACGACGAACAGAATGAAGGTCCTGATTCTTGCTGCTCTGCTGGCTGTTGCCGCTGCTAGTCCTAGGCCCCGTGTTGCTGCGGTTAGGGACTGCGGTAAGTTCCTTTTTTTATCCAAGTAGTTAATGCGACTAATTACGTTATATTCATTAAATGTACCTTAAGGTGGTAGCCTGGCTACTTTCTCCGGAACCGTGAAAACCGATCCCGTTCCGGTTCCTGGAACCTTGGAAGCAAGTCTTACTGGTACCATCAGCGCCGTTACCCCAAATGACTTGGTCATGAACAAGGTGACGAAGAAAGTTGCTCCCGAACAGGGTGAAGTTCCTTGCCTTGATGGAATCCACGGATCCTGGTAAGATATCTTCACGTTATTATAGTTCATAGTTCATACTTCAATAGTCATCTTTGTTGCGCATGTCCACTGCAAAAGCAGAACATTATGTGTTCGTTTTCTGCTTCGCTAGGAATATTTAAGGATATCTTCGAAGTATATCCAGTACTTTCAGTTTTTTTAAGACTAAGAGTAGACAATTGTGGAAGCTTGGTTACAATCAATGGAGCAACTATAATTCAGCAGTATTCACGTTGCAGATAAACGCATTATGAACTAGTACCTAGTTCACCTAGTAGTTAGTATCACAGAACCTCGCTAGACTAATGCAACACTTGATGATGTTCGCTGATTGTTACTTGGCGTGCAAAACCCAACTTACAAAACTGAAACTTTTCTTTCAAGTGTGCTCAACGTCTGCGAACTGATCACCACCCTGCCCGACTTGATCTGCCCGATGTTCCCTCCCGGCCTGCCTTGCGAGTGCCCACTTCAAGCTGGAACTTTCACCTCTGAAAACGTTGCTATCACCTTTGATGACCTGTGGCTCGGCTTGGACAATCCCGTTGCCGTAAGTTCAATCATAAGGAAACACGTCTACAAGTTAGAGAGTTAGCGATAAGTAGTGAAATGTATACGTTAGAATGGATTTCTACCAGTCAATCAACCAATCAAAATCTTAGCTTAAACGTTTTTGTTTAGTGTTGACAGTTTCTCTTCATATTTGCCAACCAGCTTTAGTTTTAACTTCGGATTACCGTTGCAGTATTCTAGTTCAATCATTGTCAAAGCAATAGCGAAGGTTTGTGACCCAATTGTGATGACAGCGATAGCATGGGTACAAAAGCTAGAGAAAATGCAAAACGCTAGTAATGCAATACCTGATTCATTGGGGAAAACACGTACACAATCCAGTCACCACAAGTTAACCAATCAACACACACATCAAACAATCAAACGCACGTCATCAATCACACGTCAAACAATCAACACCACAAATCAACACAAGTTTGAACTCGTGAAACTGTAGATTGCTCACTTTAGGTTTTATAGCGGTAATGTAACCTTATGTTTAATGCAAATGAATTAAATGCGTATCCGTTACTAAAGCTTTGACATCTCTTACAGGGAGACTACAACGTCCGCTACGAAGTTTACTCTGCTGCTGCACCCTCCGCAATCCTCGCCTGCTTGGAAGTCGACTTCAGCTTGGTTGCTGCCTAAACCGTTACGGAAGTTTACTAAAACACAGGATTCGGTTGAATAAAAGAAACGATTCAATTGAATAAATTCGATGTAAAGAAGAAAGAGAATACACCGGTTGCATTACTACTTGGGACGTGCACGCTTGACATTTATCTCATTTGGCCTTCACTCACCATGTTGACTGTAAACAAAGCACTAGGGTGAACCCTTTCTAGTACTTCACTAGTCAGTCACTGCCATAAGTCACTAATTTCATGGCATATAATCCAGTTAATTAACATTTGGCACAATACTTTCTGGCATATTGCAAGTTGGTTCTAAAACGACTTGCAAACAAGCACAAAACTAAAACGAGAGTGGCATTGATTCATTCAAACAATTAACCGCGCTCATGCAATTCAAATTAGCAAATACGTACCAAAAGTAACACTGATGATACGGAAAAGCATGTTTCTTTTGTGACAAGGATTGTGTCTGGAAGGTCAGAAATCGAACGAGACGAATTAGTCATGTGATCCGTTTCACCAGATCCGTATCACTGTGATAACCCTCTTAAAGGATTACTGAATAAACTGGTTCTGGCTCAGTAAGTCAGTCATCAAAAACAGAGCTCGTGTAAACGGATAAATGATAATTCCTGTATTGTTTTGACAGCGAGCTGTAATTATCGTTCTCAGTACTGAGCTTTACTGCACAGTTAAGTAAAACAATAGTTTGTTTACTATAACAAATCGTTCTAGTGCCAGGTTTTCGAAGACCAGGAAGTGCAATTTTGGTTCATTTTTAATCCCTGTTACAGCGTCTACATTTTTAGTGCATATCGTTTTTCTTGACAAGATCGTAATCATTCAAATTATACAACAGTGTTCTAATCCTGCTTTTTGCTAGTCGTATTGATTTCATCATTTAACAAACTTCTTTTGTATTTCTTTACGCTTATCGTTGCACTTGCAGTAAAATATTACAATGAACTAAATTTCAGCTCTTCGCATTCAAATGATAGATCTCCTTCTCTTTATCGGTTATCGCACTGGGCGCTCCGGAAAGAAGGTCCTTTCCGTCTAGACTCTTCGGGAAAGCAATTACATCGCGTATGGATTTGGCTTTGCATATGAGGGCCAGTAGCCGGTCCAGTCCTAGGGCAATACCGCCGTGCGGAGGACATCCGCACTGGAGTGCGTGGATCAGATGTCCCAGCTTGGATGAATCTTCCTTGAGAATCTCGTCCAGAACGTACTTCTGCATATCAGCCTGGTGAATTCTAATGGAACCGCCGCCAATTTCGCACCCATTGAGGACTAGATCGTAATGGAGACCCCGAACTTTCAGTGGGTTGCTGTACAAGAGGTCGACATCGTCCGGATGAGGTGCTGTGAAGGGATGATGGGCCGATTCCACTGTTCCAGCAGCTTCTCCGGGAAGAAATAAAGGGAAATCGACGACCCATAGAAAGTTCCACGACTTCCGACGAACCTCGACGCCTTCGGATTCTAGGAGGTCGGCCATCTCCAGCCGGACTTTTCCCAGGGCGTTCAGCTATACAAACATGAAATTCATTAGATTCATAAAACTACTTTTTTTTAAAGTTCCCATTCAGTTTGATTTATTTTTTAAATAAATTTTACTTATGTTTATACACTTACGTTATTATGGTATTAACATCTACACGATACGCTGAATCACTGTTTCTGTTACGTAAAATGAGACTGGAAAACGTGATATCGGTTATACTGATATAACTATAACCTAAAACGTACCGCTTTTTCCTTTGGTCCTACAATTAAAAACACCACGTCGTCCTCTTTGGCACCTAGTCTGGAACACAGTCTCTCCTGTGTTGCCTCTGATAACCTCTTGGCTAGAGAAGAACTCCATTTCCCGTTTTCCTTTATCTTGGCGATGACAAACTTGAGATCGGGTCCCGTTTCCTTGACCATATTGGTTAGGCTATCCTGTACCTTGCGTGATAGCCTCTGTTGGCGGGGGTATTATTGAAGGGTAAAGTAAAGTTAGAGGGTAACTTACATTCAAGTGGTTAATACCTCAGCATTGTGGAATTTCACAGCAACAGCAGCTGTTTCGTCTTTCATACTGAATATCTGCGCCAACTCCGAAGTTCTGGCTTCGTCGGTAACATCTTGAAGCTGAAAAGATTGTTGAACCGTCCTCAATGTTTGCAACGTTGATTCAATTATCGACAAATACCAGGTTTTCAAAACGCGTATCGGGTTTATCAACTCCGTAACTCTTCATCGCCTCATCGTAAGTCATCTCGGGGAAAGGCAGGGCCAGGTTCTGGAAGTCAGCGCCGAGGTCCTTGGGCCAAGCGTCCTGAATCAAACCCTCAATCAGTCTTTGGATACCGTGGCGGTTTACGAACGACATTTCTATGTCGACCTACGGAACAAAACAAAACAGTTAACTGAATTAATTTGCAATAATCCTGGTTGCTTCCAATATCCGCAAGTACTTGGTTTCAATGTATGGCTATCTGAATATAAAGGTATACATCCGATAACATCATATATTAATTTTACTAATACAATATATTTACTCTATCTACATCGTCGCACAGTCTGTTCCAAATAAAAAGGATACAGCAGGAGAAAAATTTATCCCAGATTTTTGCTTGTATCTTTAATAGGTTTTACTGGATAGCAACTATAATTTACGTCACGACTGTACTGCTAATTAGGCATATGATGTTCGAGCCATTAATTTAGCCAAAATTTATTCTTGAATACACCAACGCGCTGTACTGTGCCCTTTGTTGGCTTGGAACATACTGTACTCCTATTTTAAATTCAAGTTAACATTTCTAAAGCTTTGTATTTTTAAAAAGTCCCTTGTTTTTTTTTCGTTAAAATTCTGTACGAAACAATCGGTGAGAACGCAAAATTTAACGGTATTCTACAATTATCGTTATTAAGGTTAAAAGATATTATTATATTTGTAGTATTAAAAAAACAGTTGTCTATCTTTTATCTATTAATGATATTGGTTACTTTTTTTATTACGCAGCCACTCTCTTGAAAGGATCACAATCTTGAAAGGATCAAAGATTATTCCTATTGTAATTCTTCTGTACTTCCCATAAATCTATGTTTTTTAAAAAGTCCAGTTCACGCAACCCGAATGGTTAAACGTCTCTGCGCATTATGGCATCGCATAAGATTTACGTGTAGCAATACAAATGTTACGTAGTCACATCGTTCAATTAATGTCGATTATGTCATTAAGGAGATACTTTTAATGGATGGAGTACGTACGATATGTACAGTACAACAGATTGGTTCCACAATTAAATAAAAAGAAAACATCCTCAAGTTGATTTACAACCAAGTGATTTGCTTATTGCTCCTAGATTCACATAAAAAATATCGCGTGGGCAACTAGCAGTAGTTAATAAACTGGTAAAGTTTCATTATGATCGGTTCGTTACTTTTGCCACAATAAAAACTTATAAACTTACAAATTAAGATTTTATTTCGCTCTGGACTGTACTATGTCAGTAACTGTAATTAAGTAACAAGTACTGATATACCTAAGTTGATCGGAATCTACCTGAGTAAACTCGGGTTGGCGGTCGGGTCTGGTACCCTCATCGCGGTAACAGCGGGCAATCTGAAAGTAGCGGTCGATTCCTCCAACCATCAACATTTGCTTAAACTGCTGCGGACTTTGTACTAGAGAGTAGAAACGTCCAGGAAACCGCGTTGGTACCACAAACTCCTGGGCGCCCTTGAGATTTTAACGAAGAAAAAGCAAAAACGGTTAGAAATGACCTCGGTAAGATTTGACGTTTCAAACCGCTAATGGTTTTCCCTTTTACACAGAGTAATTTACAAAAGGGAAAGTTTCCACGTGTGCTCACCACGTAAGCAACTCATTACCCCGTCTGTCACAATAGCTATTCTATACCGATTATAATAACACCTGGGCTGATGCGTTTCATCCAACGCATCCATCAAACGAGGAACTTTCCTTTTCTAGGTAAAAATTATAACAGAATATATTATTTTGTCAACTTACAACTACTAGTACTTCTACGCGAGAAACTCTATTTATAAATATGTTACTTCCTCCTTCGTTATTAGCCAGTAGTTTACCCCCGGTGTCCGTTTAAACAAAGTCGGGGTTTCCACGTCCACGAACCCGTGTTGGTTGACGAGAAACTCCCTCATCCGCATGGTTATTGCGGACCTGAGCCTGAGGTTTCTCTGCATCATTTCATTGCGTAGATCGAGGTACCGGTGTTGAAGTCGCAGAGGTTCATTAACCTAGCGTTTCGAGAAAAGATTACACAGCAAAATTACTTGTTAGTCAGTCTCTGTACTACCTTGGAAAATTCCCGCACGGTGAACGGCAAGCTCGACAGAGCTTTCGACAAGACGTCGACATTCTCGAGTTCCACCTCAATCTCTCCCGTTGCTTGTTTCTGCGATACGCAAATGTAAATAACGCGGCGGGAAGTCGTCGTAAATAAAACGTACCTCATTCTTCTGATCCAGGGGACGGGCTCGGACAGTTCCTTCAACGCGTATCACAGACTCGAAGGGCAGGTCGAAAAGTTGTTTGTTCAATTCTGTATTCTACGTAAACAAGAGGGGGGAAAAAAGAAAGTTAACAGAGATTCCTGACGTTAAGAATGGGGCAGAAGTGAAAGTAGTGAGGGTAGGCTCACATGGTTAGGAACAATGATCTGAACAACGCCGTAAGCATCTCGTAAAGTGATGAATTTCCCCAAACGCTGAAACTGGATCCAGCCGCAGAGTTTCACTTTTTGACCGGCGTGCTGCTGCCGCAACTCCCCGCACGTGTGCGTGCGATCGGCAAATGAACTCGCGCTCGAAACTGAAGAACATCCTGGATACAAACATTAAAAAATGAAAAAAATTTAAACTATACTTTGTTAAGTCTAATTACTTAAGATATTATTTGCATTTAGAAGACTCGATCTGAAAATGGCTCTCACTGCTGTCAGTCGCAACATTTTGTTGTTGTTATAGCAACAGCAGCAGCGTTGCCATATTTCAAAACAGAAATATTTTGAAAATTTCAAATTTGTATTGTTACCTTAGAACAGCATCAGCACTGGGGAAATTTAATTTTATGAGTATTTTTGTTAACTTTAAATATTTCGGGTTAAAGCATGAAACCTTGAAAACCGAATAAAATTAACTAAACTTTTAATAACCGCGCTATCCTTGAACAAGACATGCATTTTACAAACTCTTTGCCTTCTAACTGTACGTGTTTATTGCTGCAACACAATTCCAATTTAAGTTAACTAATGTCGTTAGCTAAAATTATTGGATACTGAAATTTACGCTAACATATAACATCAAGGTTAGTTGCCCTAGACCAAGTATGTAGGTCTTAACCATTAAGTTCATCAAGTATTACTGGTTACAATTAACAGATATAGGTCTCTGGAATAGCGTGAAAATTTCTCGTGGTAGAAAAAATCCCATTTACGGGGTCAGTTGGTCTGTGCCGCAGCCGACATCAACCGAATGACCTACTTGACTTTCTCCCCATTTACCTCTAGCAAAGTTGGCACTCACAACTGCGGGGGGAAATATTATCTGGTCTTTTATTTGAAATCCAGGACTGCTGGCGATTAAACGCGCATGCCCTTTCTTGTTTTTCAGTTTGCTTTGGTAATCTCTATGCAAATCAATCCAGTTCGAGAGTAACGAGGACACCGCTGAAGCAGAGAAAGTCTCTTCATGCCGATTAGAGGCTATAATGAATCTTCCAGTTTGAGTTGATGCATTTGGAAAAGTACGCCGTCTTGAGACAGTATTCCATTCGACTATCACGAACCAGAAAAAGAGACAACAACGTGACCCTACAGTAAATATGTGTCTGCTGCGCTAAAAGCAGACCAAGAAAACCTTAAAAACCATTTTGTTCTTTCACCAAAAGAGGGTTGACCCTTTCACGACGGGATCTCTCTAGTCGCTTTCTCCATTCACGATTTCCATACGCGCTGTGGAAATAAAAATCGCAGTTTAATTCATGCATTTAGTAGTAGCTGCCATATACTTAACCTCTAGTCTAAAATTGACGATAGTATCGAAACTGAGAAATATTAGGTAACCGAGTTTCTATTGGCTTTATAAGAAAGCGCAGTCCCAGTTTATATAAGTATCTGTGAATATGAGCATGGTAGAAAAGGAGAATGAGTTTTGAATTGGGTAACGCCGCATTGTGATCCATTGTGGGCCAACGAGCTTTATGGCAACGCTGTTTCACGTCGTGGTAATTTCGGCGCGTACTGATTCATATGATAACGTCCTCCTTTTACGCAAATTGTTTGTGTTACTCGATAATGTTACATTGATGCCGAATAGAGTGATACTATTTATGTGTTTTATTTTATTTATTCCAATTAAGGGCGTGCAGGCTTGCGCCCATGTGCCCTAAGTGATACTATACTCTAGTTCAACTGATACTAAATTGACTGAAAATGAATGTGTGAAGTCCTCATATCATAATTACAAAAGTTTATGAAAATTTAACATTAAGCGTTGTGTTGTCAGATAGACAGACAGTTGGATAGATCGATAGTTAAATAGGTAATTGGATAGATAGCTGGATGGATGGATAGACAGATCGATAGGTAGAAAGATAGAAAGATAAATTGATAGATAGATAGATAGATAGATAGATAGATAGATAGATAGATCGATAGATCGATAGATATATAGATAGATAGGTAGATAGATATGCAGAAAGATGGGCAGTACACTACAAATGCAATACCATACGACACTATACTACTTGTTCACTATTGCTTGATCACGATGAGGCAGCGCACCTTTGACTATACTATTGCTTAATGACAGATTTTTTCAACTGGCTTACCCATACGCCATGCCAGATACATAGAAGATAGTACAATGATGTGAATGAATGCTTTGTGACGAATTAACATCAAGCTAAGATGTGATCGTTAGGCAGACAGATCACGTTTGTAGGCTGGATAAGAACACTAATATCAACACCCCCCTAAACTATTACGGAATCTGTCTGACATCTGTAATGCATTAGCGATTGTTAGCCGACTATCAATGGTTTCAATTTTATCGCGTTATTCGGCTGTATTTGCAATGTTTATTTTTAAAGATATAATCGAGTGCGACTTTTGAAAGCGCACCTAATTCAAGTCAGGTCACGTTTTATTGACAGGTTAAGAGAAGTCTGCTTACCTGGCGTGTTATCGTATTTGAATTGTAACTTTCTCCTTTAGCCAGACTTTTGAAGAGGTCGTCCCCTCCTCATGGCGACCGCATCGACGAAAAAGCAGAAAAAGGGCGTGGAAATTCTTGACGCTGATGTGTTTCTCAAAGGAAAAGCAAATCTTCGACAACCTGTTTTCTCTCATCAATTGTCTCGGCTGGCTCTTCAAGAAAACCGGTGTGAGCGCATTTTATTTTCACTTTTTCGGGTCTACCCTCTCTATACCCAAAAATTTTGGAGATTTTTTTTCCGCCACCCCTCACCGTGACTACTTTCTCCTCAGTTTGTCCTGCCGCATCCCAGTCATTCTTAGGTTTCAAAGCACTATTGCGTTTCTAGTTTCCTTTGAACTTACTTTCTACAAGAGGAATCGTCAAGGATTGCGTGACTTGAAGAATCTCGAAGAAAAATTTCGTGATATACCTCATGGGTAAGGTAATCAGTCACGCGTGAGTCTTATTCTCATGGCAAAAAACTGATACGATTTGAGAAAATGAGGTGACCGAGTGAATGGAGAAAAGCCCGCAGTGTTTACCGGTGAAAACATTTCAATGAACCGCCACCTGTTTCAATGCAGGACACGCAAACCAAGCATGAAAAAAAGAATCAAATTCTCAAGTCTTGTTGCTGTAACACTTCTGAAAATGTCATTACACTCATTTTCTCCCAGTCTTAATTAACCATAGTTCAATCTTAATTGCTTAAATGCATTCTATTTTGAAATGTAATTGCTGTTAGAAGAATAAAACAAAATAATCAAAGTAGTGAATATAATAAACTAGTATGTTGATAGTTAAATAGCATTGATGTGGTACTCTTCTTCATGAAACATTACGAGGCGCGTTAATTTAGACCACCATTCTTCAATACTGCATTAACGACCTTGTAATTAGGTATTCACATCACCGAGTTTTCATCACTTTTTTCGGAATGTTTTGTGCAATAGTTAAGGATAAGTCCTGTTTCAGAATTCAGTTCGTCGACAGAAACTGGTATGCTGACAGCAAAACAAGGAACCCGAGTGCCTTTTTTGCACTTTGGTGAAAACTATGCAAAAGAGGATGGTGGAATGCAAACCAAAACGCACCTGACGATTTCTTTTTTCTTTCTCCATATCAGACATTTTTTTCTGCTGTTCAAAGTGGCCATCCAGGTGGACGTGAAAAGGGAAAAGGTACTGGTTGAGGGCATAACGCAGAGGTGAAAGGTGTTTCGTACAACAATCGGTCAGGATGGAAGCTTCTAAAGAGTTGCCTTGAGGCAAAGAAAAAGAGAGAAAGGACCTCTAGAGTGTACACCCCACCTCCAAGTCTTCCATTTTAGCGAGGATGTCGACCACATCAGGGGAAAAGGGCGGGGGGAAGCTCCTGCTAGAAAAGCGCTCACCGAGCAGCCATCTTCACCATTCACGATCCAGCTGCGCTGCTATTTGCATCACTTCTACCTGACTCTTCCGTCTCGTCCACAATCCAAGTGGCCCTTGCCGACTCGTTCACCCAAAGTTCAATCATGAAACCGTTCGCTTGTGTTGTTTTTGCGCTGCTCGTGTCTTCTGGTGAGTCTAGTTTTCCCAGTTCATACTTGATAGTTTTTTCTATCAATTTCGAAATACTTTACAACTAGTTTATTCAAGTTCTTGCCCGAGGCTAAATGAAAGTAGTACTTTGGGATCGTGCAATAGTGGGGGGTCTTTTGGGCCTAACCTAGATTCCGTCTTTTGACCCGGCAGGTTCTACTTCTTTCGGAAAGGGAAAGTCTCTACCAAACAAGAGGTTATCTTTCTAACGCGTCTAATGCTTTGCATCGTTTTCTTTTGTCAATATAGGATACGCTCAGAAGAAGGTACAGGATGACCCTTGCAAGGCCAAGGGTAAAACCGTCGCAGATGCAACCTACTGCGACAGATACTGGGAATGCGTCGATGATAAGGCTGAGTTGTTCGACTGCCCCAACGGTCTGGTGTTTGCTGGACGCAATAGAGGCATCGCCGAGAACTGCGACTATCCCTGGAGGGGCAACTATTGCGAGGACAAGCAGCTAGCCAGTAAGTTTTTCCCATTGTAAATTATTATCTAACAACAAGCTTCGTGCACCGTTTTTTACGTGGTACATAAAGAAAAGATATACCATAACCTGATCTGCTTTTCTGAAGAATAAAAACGATGGCCGTAAATAGCTGCTATCTATATACGCATACTTGAATATAGTTCTAACTGTCCCATTGTTGCCACTATAGATTCCCCCATCAGCAATGGCCCCTGCGACTGGAAATACGGTATCTTCGGCCATGAAACCTCCTGCACTCGTTACTGGACCTGCTGGAACGGTACCGCTGTTGAGCAGTTCTGCATTGGTGGTCTCCTTTACAACGAGGAACAGCACGCTTGTGATTGGCCCCAGAACGTTGAAGGCTGCCAGAAGCACCGTAAGTCTCAATATTCAACTGCCAATTCAGATTCATCATGTTCAATAAAACCTCATTTCTTTTATAACCAACAGCTCTCTGCAAGGACGACCCCAACGGTAATGTTCCCCTGGGCAAGTCTTGCACCCGCTACTGGTCTTGCCAGGGAGGATACCCCCGTCTCCAGCGCTGCCCGGCTACCCTGGTCTTCGACAAGCGTACCCTGCGCTGCGTGAACCCTCCCACTGAAGACTGCGAGGCTCCCCCGACTCCTGCCCCAGATGCGGAGGACAAGCCTGCTGCTGCTCCTATTGATGAGGAAGAAGAGGAGGAAGCTCCTCTTCCTGCCAGGTCATAGAGAACCCATTCTAACAGCCTGAAAGAATGAAAACCCTGTTTGTTCTTATATACCACTACAATTAGAATGATTATGATTTTTAAAAAAGGACAGAAAGAGGCACCATTTTCTTAAAGTGTTAAGAGTCGAGTAAGAACCCTAATGTTTCTTTGTTGCCCCTATCCACTTTGTGACTCCGTCCCTTCCCCGTTACAACCCAGCTATATAAGGAACAGCGAAATTCTCTGCTCCTTGCACATGTGATGGCTAGCGATACCCAGTCAAATCGTACCGTCGGGATTAGCTCTGCTGGAAAGAGAATTTTTTTTAAGGCTACCGACAGCAAAGTTAAGTGATGGCTGGTTATAAGTTCTATTCTATAAACCTTCGTTTCCCTCTATCCACTTCTTAAAAACAAAAGAAAATATCACCTGCCGTTATTTTGCTCAGTCCTCAAACCCCTACCAACGTTGCAGCAATTGTAAGCGAAGTTGCCTTTCACTTCGTGATCGTGTAAATACACAGAATTTAAGACTACACTGAATCATAAATTTTAAATTATTTCAGTACCGAAAAGCGTAATAGCAGAAACAAGTTAATAGTCACCGACTATGCAGCCTGGAAACCTCGTTGGCAAATTACAGTATAAGCTTGCACAAACTATACAGTATTACAGGGCTTATGCATTACGAATTGTCCACCATCTTGAAGGTCTGGCTATCAGCTGATGTAGCAAGTCAACATGAAAGTTTCCCCGGAATCTTCTCATCGATTTGATGATGGCTAAGATGGAAAATAACATGCAAGAGATTGCAAACCTGTTGATTTAATTACAATCTGAGTATGCCAACAAGTTTTAAGTTTGAAAGTCAGAGCGTAGGAAGCATCATCTGACGCGACGTCACAGTAGACGAGCTTCATATCATAAACATCCCAAAATATGTCCACGTATCAGACATATATATCGGATATGTTATGAAACATTATGGTACATGCATGATCTACAACGAAGTTCCAGCGTAAAGCATCAATACTTGCTGTTACCCTGAGTAGCATTATATATTCCGTCATTTACTAGGTAATAGTTGAAGCTTTTGGGTAACTATCGTACATTAAGTATGAGCTCTTGTTACTACTGTTACTATTATTGTTATTATTGTTACTATTGTTAACTATTGAACTAATCAAGCTGAGTTATTCATGAAGAAAAGCTTTGAAGTCGCGTCGCATGTCTTCAAGTGGAACATCATCGACTGGAAGTATAGTTAATGTAGAAAAAATCTAAACTGTATTTTTGATCAAAGTTTAAAACAGTGTTTCTGGAACGTCTAGCTCCAATAGTTTTAACTAACTAGCCATTTCAATAATACCGTTGTAGTATACCACTCAAGTTACGTAATGAAGAATGTTCATTACAAACCTGAAGATTATGCAATGCAGCTTGATTAGATCCTATTGCTATCGAACGAAACTATCTCCGTTACTCAGTTGGTTTGACAGAATAACCAAAGTATATTAGGTAAAGCTTCTATGTAGAATTGGAATCGCCTTTTTCATCACACACTTCCATGAAAACGTATAATTTCCACAGTTATATTTTTTTTCAAATGGCGCCTATACATCACGAAGGTAAACAAGACAAATTACAGTTTTCAAAAACGTAGAATATTCAACGCTAAGGGCAACGCAAAAGTTCCATGAAAGGTTTACTTTCTCTCAGAAAATTGTCCTATTTGAAGTATAATGCCTCTGACAAGGTAGTTCCCGAAGAGTGATTACTACTCCCAGTTTAATTCCTCGTAACCGCAGGTTATTTCGGTTGAAAAGGCTTATTAATGGCAACTGAATTTCACGACATGAAACTTAGAATCCATCGAAATTTCAAAGCAGAGGTTAAGATAGAAAGGATGTATGCATGCAGGTATATGCATGTAACAAATTGATGTAATGTAAACGCATAATACGAAATGAAATAAGTTTAAAACGGTAAACAGTTGAAGGAATGAAGACAGCCGTGTGTATATTTCTTAAAAGGTGGTTTCGCAGCTTAGCCTGTACAATCACTACGATTACAAATACAAGTTTGATATACAGCAAACAATAGTTTTCTTCGAAGCTTTTTTTTGGGGGGGAGGCCAGTGACGGGAGTATCTTGAATATTTTGCGCAAATATGAGTATAGAAATAAACCTTAAATTAAGAGTACGAAAAAAACGGAAGAATTGACCTTTAAGAAGTGAAAACAGCCAGATTGAAAACCCGAAAATGATTTCTTGTTTAAAAATTAATCTATAGGATAAGAATTTCGAGGAAACTTTTCATGGAAAAAAATGGAATCGGCACTCCACTGATGTTGTCCAGCACTGGTTTTTTCAATGTGCCAAGCTTCGCTGCATTCCTTCTATGTCGTTTACTTGTAGTAGTTGGAACTGTTAGGTTAAAGAGGCAGTTAGGACAGATTGCTTTAAACTGTAATAGCAACCAAAGTTAATTACCATTTTTGCACATTTTCTTGGTCGTCACAAGAAAGTGTAGCCTCGTTGAAAACTAGACCATCTCCGCAGTTCATCAAACGGGGATGGTTATCGACGCATGTGACCAGACGCGCGCAGTCATTGGGAACAGCGTAACGAGGGAATGGCAAAAACTGGCGGGTCAGCGAATTTGGTGGGATGGAGGCAATGTCCGGGCAGCGGAATCCAACAACAGCTGAAAACCCAAGTCGTTTAACCGTATAACATTCATTGAGATGATCGTAAGAAACGGGTCAATATACCTTCAGGATTGCATCCAATATCCAAGAGAAGATCGGGCCAATTGCAAGCGTGGATACGTTCGTCATAAGCCAGTCCCTTCTCGCAGGGAACCTCTTCAGCCTCTCCGTAAGCGCATCGGTAGAAGTATGTATCGCATCCGGATGAAGCTTTGAAGAGACCGAAAGAGTACTCGCAGTATGGGGTTGGGTTGGGAACCACTATTTTTGAAAAATATCAAATCCATTGGTTAAGCTTTAACATGATCAAATCTATCAAATTGATGAATTCGACGCCATTACGTTCGTAGGTACGGTCTCCGCAGTTGACGCCCCAGTAGTAGTTGCAGTAATTGTGCACGGCACCGTTACCATCGAACAAAAGTCCATTCTCGCAGGTTTCTAGAGTCAAGGTACCGTTCTCGCACTTGTAAAACTGGTCGCAGTTTTTAGGGTGAGGGTACAGCTGCAGTCCGTAAGGCTCGGGGCAGACGTTGATCTCTCTGTATTCCGATCGCGGTAACTCTCTACCTGTTTTACCATTCAATAATTTTTTTTTTATAAAATTAGTATTTCTTTTTACTCGTAGGCAA
>JAIQCU010001231.1:0-22375 GCA_022114935.1 Leptestheria dahalacensis | reverse complement strand
TTCAAGCGCATTCTGGATCTGTTGTCCGTTTTGGGCTCCGCGAAGCCAAACGCGCGCTATGCATGAAAGAAAATTTTAAGCCCATAAGAACCCGTGTTAAAAGTCGCGCGGCTGTCGGAGCCAATCAGGAGGGGGGGTCCAATAGAAGACTCTATTGTTCGGACTATTATAAAAGCAAATCCACGACGCTTCTGCATAGAGGCTTACTGGACTACTGAAAGTACTGGACGGTTATTGGCGGATCGAGCCCCAAATAGTTCTTAAAGTTGCCGCTATATGACATCAGTGAATTTGGGAAGGTCTCTATATCGCACATTTAACCTTCAGTATGGATTATAATACGCCATGAAATATATACTGTACTCCTGAATACGTAGTTACAGATAAACAGTTATAAAAAAATAAGTCTACCCAATATGAAGTCATTATTCAGTAATGTATTCGAAAAGTTAGGTTTCATCGAGCCATCGAGCTGCATCTCACTGCCTGGTTCATCCGTCTGTGCAAGAGCTGCAAGAAGCATAAAATTAGGTAATTAACGCTGATTCAATAGATTAATCAATATTGATGAGAAGGTTAAGAAACTAGTTTTTTTAGTAATAGCTCCTCTGTCGTTGCACCAACGTAAATGTTACTTTGTGTAAAATTTTAGGACTTTCTACAAACTTGATGGCACTGAAAATCTCTTTGTTGATTCGCCATCATCGTGTAAATTTTAACTGAACGTACTTAAAAGTTCAAATGCTTGAACGAAACTGCTGTTTTTATTCTTACCGGTAAACAATGCAAAAAAATACTCGCTATCAAGGAAACTGGCTAAATGACTGGACTGGAAACTATTTCAACAGGGACCGGGACCAGATTTGACTCCGAAAAGAAAGCCTGTTTGACGTCCGATACCGGACTGACGACTGACATGTAAAATTGAAACAAATACTTTTCATTATTCGATTCTCAACTCGGTGGGTTAAAGTGCGAATTCAAGAACATGTTTTGACTTTGCCATCTCAATGATATCAATGTAAACACCTCTCATCTTACCCAGGTGATGTTCACTCTCAAGTTGTCATACTGGTTTCGCTAGATAGCGTTATAAGGGTCTGGCATACAAACATCTTAGAGAGAAACGAATGAAACAGTAACTAATGGCGCCTGTAGTGACAAAATTACGAAAGGATCGGAAAGGATGAATGAATGAATGAATGAATGAAATATGTTCTTACAATGGCCAGGAACCAACAAACAACGAAAACGAAAGAGGCGATACCGTTCGCTTTATCTAGTTTTTGCAGCAGAAATATTGCAGACTTAGTAGTATTAGTGATGAAAGAAATACAAATGAATAGTAACAACTAACTGGTTTATAGATCAACTTCAATCTAGTTCAATAAGGTACCGCTAGGTGACCCTTTTTCGCGCGTTATTTTACAACCGTAATTGGCGGGACGGTGGTCAGTGTTTAACGTCGGCTGCTAAGCTTTGTTTCTCTTAAATCCTTCGCGTGTATCTCACCCCTATGAAATTGTTATCTAAAGAAAGCATGCATTTTTTGCGCCTGTTCTAAAGTCGGAGGGTTTTAGATTTGTTACATTAGGTGTAGTTTTAGGATTAAGGGCCAGTCTCATCCTAGCCAATAAATAAAGAACTTCCGTTAAGAAAAAAACAAAGCTTTTCAAGCGTGTCAAGTATTTATTTTTCTAATTTGACCGCCCAAAATCTTTAAGTACAATGGGTATTACGGGCCTGATTCCATTCCTCAAAAAGTCGTCAAAGCCAAGCCACGTGCGGGAATTTAAAGGCTGCACCGTGGCCGTCGACGCCTACTGCTGGCTGCACAAGGGGGCGTTTGCCTGCGCGGAAAAACTAGCCAAGAAAGAGAAGACCGATTTGTAAGTAACCATGAAACAAAAGCCTGTGGCTAGTACAGTTGGCATTAAAATGTTTTGTCAACAGGCACGTAAAATACTGCATGAAGTTTGTCAACATGCTGCTCTCGCACGATATCAAGCCCATCCTCGTCTTCGATGGCCAGAACCTACCTTCAAAGGCGGGCACTGAATCAAAACGCAGAGAGTAAGTTCCGTCTGTCAATTAAAAGCAATTCGTATTTGTTTACTACTGGTTTGGTTTCAATCTCAGGAATCGAGATAAGTACAAAAAGCAGGCCCGCGAGCACCTGCGAATGGGGAACGCTGCCAAAGCCCGAGAGTGTTTTCAACGGTGTGTGGACATCACATCGGAAATGGCCCTAGATCTGATCAAAGCTTGCAGGGCTATCAATGTCGACTGCATAGTGGCACCGTATGAAGCAGACGCGCAACTGGCCTACCTCTGTAAGCAACGGATCGCACATGTGATCATAACAGAAGACTCTGACCTTCTTGCCTTCGGTTGCGAGCGAGTGCTTCTAAAGATGGACGCCAATGGAAATGGAGTTTTAATTGAGAAGGAGAAGCTCAATTTATCTTTGGGAAACAATGCCATTAACTTTACTCATGACAAGTAACACTAATTCAAGCACATCTCATATCTTTGTCCTTACTTTTTGACACCTGTTCAGGTTCCGAAGAATGTGCATTTTATCCGGATGTGACTACCTTCCCTCACTGCCAGGAATCGGACTCGGCAAGGCATTTAAGTTCTTTAGTCGCGTGATGGATCACGACATTCATGCCGTAAACACGATTACACCATTTCTGTGTTGTTTCAAACTAAGTATCGTTTTTTCTCACAGGCCTTAAGTCGGCTTCCGAATTTTTTAAACATGGCCCAGCTGGAAGTGACACAGCAATACAAGAACGCGTTTATACGAGCTGAACTGACTTTCCTCCATCAACTTGTTTACGATCCTGTTCGGCGGCAGTTGGTTCCGCTTAACCCGTATCCTCCCGGACTGAATCCTGACGACCTGCTCTTTGCGGGAAAATACCTGGATCCAGAAGTGGCTTTTGATCTAGCGGTGGGAAACCTTGACACGCATACTCTACAGCGGATAGCCGATTTCCACCCGGACCGAGTAACTAATTTAACTATATACATAATAATCTCAGTAATTGTAGACTTTCATTTTTATTACGCAGTCAAATAAACCCATCTCAGGCCAAAATAAACACCCGAGCATCTGGTCCCCAAACTACGTCTCGAGAAACTTCCCGAGTGAGGTGGGGAAAGTTACAGTTACGGAAAGGGCGGCAGAGTGTACCCTCGGAGAACACATGGAAGTCACCGTGGAATGCTTGGTGAAAACTCGATCTTCTCAGTGTGACCAAACTGGTGAGCTTCAGTTTTTGTTGTACATCTCTTTCTAAAAATATAAACAAATAAACAAAAATGTTATAGTTATTAATATTAGCTGTGATGTTGACATGACTGTAGTACGCTAAAGTGTTCCATATTTTTGTTGACTTTTTTGTTTCAGTCGCAGAGCAAACCCTGACGACAGCACAGCTCTCCGCACAGTACTTACTGGCCCAAGTTCCTACGTCTCCGGTACTAAGCGCAAAGCGACGTAGGATCTCCCAGGAAAGTCCCGGCTCAAGCTTGTCGATTTCCTCCACAAAAGAAAATATCTTTTTCAACTGTTCCGAAGCCCAGACGCAGTCTTCGTGTGAACCTGAAGCATCGCAGGCTTCATCAGTCTCACCAAAGTCCCGCAACCCTTTTGCCAAGGCCAGGTCTCCCGCTACCTCCAAGTTCACGATGCTCAAATCTAGCACAGAAGTGCGGGTCCTCAATCCAAATGGAAGCGACTTGATCGTGAGTTCCTACTTCGAGACGACCACGCCTACCAGCCAACAGACCACGTCCATCGATCCCCTGTGCTCGCCTGTGAAATCAGAAGAAACACGTTGCATAATCAAAGAGACGCCGGAAAAGGACCAGGAATCCAACGTTGTGAAACTATGTGAAAAGTTCCAGTTTGAGAGGCCTGCCTTGATTCGGGGAACACCGTCGAGATCATCTTCCTTGTCGAGCACCCCGGCACGTCGAGTTTTGGTACCTGAGCGGAAGAAGTTTGCCTCCAAGATGACCCTACCTCAAGCTACTTCATCCATGAGACAGATGAGTCTGCAGATGTTTGGCTTTAAACGAAATTCCTCAAATTGAAAAAAAAAAAATAATAATAATGAAAATAAAAATTACGAATTCCACGTTTCGAATTTTTTTAGCCCGTTGGAATGAGGACTGCTGTACAAACATAACCACTGAAGAAAATAAACGAACAAATCAATCTCGCCATGGAAATGAAGAGTACTTCAAATGTAATACTGAGGGGTACATAATGTGGTATTAGCGAATGGTAGTGCAAAACATGGAGAATCAAATGAAATTTAAAAAATAAACAAGTGTGTATTTTAATTCATTACAGCAATGTAGAAGTTGCGCATGTAAATGGTTACCACTTTGTCACTAAATAACTAGTGATACGTACACGTCAATATAAAAAAAAGGCGTCGGACTTTTTGAAGAACAGGTTTAAAATGATTGCATATTGAAGTTACATGACGAGGTAACCATAAGCTTAATACTAAAGTTGCAATTTTAAGATTAAGCCATTATTATTATAGTTTAACATTGTTATCATCTTAAAATAACAATTTAATACTCTGTCTAATATGATCTTTTTAAATTGTGTAACAAATATGATAAAATGACTGCAAGTAAAACAAAATAATAACTTTTTCCCCTGGACTCTAGCTGTTCAGTCAGCCTGGCATCGGCACCCACTAGTCACTAGACGTACGTCACCGACTTCGGAATTAACAAGCCAGTAGTGCGACGGAAACCACTGGTACTCATCCGGCCCTCTATCGCCCTCTAGAAACACTGTGTCGACTAGGGAACGTTAATAACTGTTTACTACCAGCCAGACATCGAGTTGACTGTGACTTATACAGCAGTATAGGATTTGACACAAAATGTTCCGATATGGAGCGATGTGAGGAGAGGAATTTGTTCACTTCTAAACAGCTTTCATTGGATTGCAAAGCTAGTCATCCGTGAACACCGCTGACAAACAGACTATGCAAATTAGTTCTGAAGAAGTTTTTGTATTAAGCTTTATCGAACAAGCAAGTGGATATTAGTAGAATAAAAAAACGGAATGACACAAAGTTGATGAAAAGCATGGTCTTTTCATATTCGCTATTATTCATCTATTTTAAATTTTCTTTTTTTCAAAATTTAGCCATTGATGAGAGAAATGCAAGGCTTTTTTCAGATTCAAAATATCTTGGAAACTAGCTGAGCTACGAATAAAAATAAGTTTCAGCGCACTAAAAAATTGCCAGTTTTTGGCGTTAAAAAAAAACGTGTGCTCGATTAAAGACCAGGACCCGGATATTCGAAAACTAGGCGTTAAAGCGCATTTATTTATCTATAGCAAGCCGGATTTTCGTTTTATACAAGCCGGCGAAATTCAGTTGAACGCCAAAAAAATGCGTTTTGCCCTACTTGGGCGCTAGATGGCAGCGCTGGAACTTGGATTTTAGTTTACCAAAATAAATAATCGGAAAATGATGTACTGTTTTGTTGTAAATTGCAATCATAGAGTCTCTGACGGATTAAAGAATGTGAGTTGTACGATGGTGCCATTCCCAAAGCAGCAAAATAAACGCAAACCATGGATAGCTCTAACAGGGTAAGTTTATACATTGACTGTCATGCATGGTAAACAGTTCTGTTTATACTCAACTTTAAATTTATTTCACAGAAGGCAAGACAGAGAGCCTGGGAAGTACGACTATGACTACTTTTGATTTCGGAAAATATGTTCCTCACCATGTGTTCTGGAAGGGGTTGCTTTTAATTGGAACACATACTCTGTGAAGAGAGATCCATTAGTATTGAAGGGATCTGCCATGGTGGCAATAAATCCCTGGAAGTTTCAACCGCTATTTGAGATTCTAGAATGGGCATACCGGAGCCCTGCTCATCTCTAGAAACTTGGCATAGGAAGGGGTGTTCAGTCTTGTATACTCTTCTGTCGCCCTTGCGTGGGTACTTCGATTGATGAGAAATTCGTTAGTATGTCTCTGATAGGCGTGTTTTGAAAAAAAAATGAACAATTCCTAGATCCCTATGTAGTTGTAAGGGTATGATCCCCAGATCCATCTGGAGCACTGCTATTGGGGTGGATTTTCGTCCGCCAGTGATTAGTCGTAAAATCAGACTTTGCACCTTCTGGAGCTTCTCCTTGTTCGTTTTTGAGGCTGAATCGTAGATTTTTTCCCCCATAATCCGCCTTCGCTCTTATAAAACTGAAACGGCTGTCAAGTGGGCGGTGGTCACGTGACCGGCCGAGCCTCGATGTTGCTTAAAAACTGCACAGGAAAGACTCAACTTTCTAGCACGATATCTCCGCTATTTCGAGTCTTTATGAAAACTTAAAAATATATTCGGAAAGCATAATCTTTAATGAGCACATTTCTTTTATCTTGGTTTCTTTCTGGTAAGTTAAGTATTTTTAAGAAATTCACAAAGAAGAGGCACTTTTCGCTGAATTTCAGACGGTCTTGTGCAAATAACTCGACTAAGTGATCTGTGACATTTTCAAAAGAGAAAAATTCGTCTTTTCAAGACGAATCTAACGGTGTATAGTACGTTTTGTTTTGGCCCCAAACTTCCCTGCTAAAAACGTTTAAAAGTGAAGAGTCGGCAAAAAAAACGGAGCCGAGCTCAGTTAATTAATTTTTACAGGCTAATTTTCGCGAGATAACTATTGAGATCAACAGAACCGTATACTTAAAGAAAGAAAACTGCAAATAATTCTTTAAAAAATGGTTTATTTCGGTTTTGGATGCGATCATACCCAGAATGATGGCTGTCAATTTTTCCGCTTTCCTGTTGATCCAAAAGTCCGCAAAAATGGACGGACAATTGCAGGTTAGTCTACAATTGCCAAATTAAAAGAAAATATCTTTTTGTTTATTAGTTCAACATTCGCCTCATGAACGTAAGGCTTTTACTGAACTGCGTTTTTCTTTTATAGACGGCAAGACAAAGAACCATCCTCCACGTGTAGGTAAAGGGAGGCCATTTGATGGCAGCGTGACTTCCCTCGTGGACACTCGCAGGCTGCGTATAAAATGGACTTGTTCGGGTCCTTCCACAACAGAAAAACAAGAAAGTAGTGCATTTGTTTGAAACTAACTGATAGTCAGAGTTACCTTGACTTTGTATGACTTAGAATCATAGCTGCTTCGTACTTCTTCACTCATCCCGAAGACGGGACTGTATTCGAAGCTCTGGACTCTTCCCGTTTTCTGCGACAGAGCTCCCCGTTCAATCAGATTACATACGTCTTCAAACCATGAGTGCAGCGGATTTAAGTCAACAAAAGGCTATTGAAAAATATAGCGTTAATTTTGCAAAACCTACGTGAAGGAAGGGTTTGAATTATACAGCAAAAATACACAGGAAAAATACCTCTACTATGTTTTAAATTATTATCTGAGAACCTTGGCAAATATTGCTTACTTATCGTTATTCCCAAAAAAAATCTAGCAAAGGAATGTCATATTTACCATTTATCCGCATTAATCTCATCAGAATTTTTTGAATTCAGTATTAAGTCTATTTTTTCCTATAAGGTGCACTTAAAAGCCAGAATGCGCGCCGTATGTATTTTTCGCATTTACAGCGTTGCCACATATCCTATAAGTGGTAAAACGTCTTGCTGCTATTTCCGACTAAATAGCTCGTACACTGGGACAGATAAAAATTTCTTTTTTATGCCAAAAATGGGAAATTGAGTACTCTTACCTTTTATAAGCAGCTGAATAGTTATCTCGCGAAAATTAGCCTGCAAAAATTAATTAACTGAGCTCGGCTCCGTTTTTTCTGCCGACTCTTCACCTTTACACGTTTTTAGCAGGGAAGTTTGGGGCCAAAACAAAACGTACTATACATCGTTAGATTCGTCTTGGAAAGAGGAATCTTTCTCTTTTAAAAAAGTAAATGTCAGGGATCACTTAGTCGAGTTATTTGCAAAAAACTGTCTGAAATTCAGCGAAAAGTGCCTCTTCTTTGTGATTTTTTTTAAAAATACGTTATTTACTAGAAATAACCCAAACTAAAATAAATGTACTCACTAAAGATTATGCTTTCAGAATATATTTTTAATTTTCCATAAGGACTCGAAATAACGGAGATATCGTGCTAGAAAGTAATGCGAACTCAGTGCAGTTTTTTAAGCAACAAGCGGTGGGCGGACGGGTGGGTGGGGATCGCCCACTTGACAGCCGTCCGGGGCTGCTGCTTTCTTTCCAGCCAAGTATTTAATTACTCTTGCTCGTTGTAACATTTCAACTCTAACCTGTTCTACGTGGTTTTTCCAGGTCATGTTATCGTCCCAGTATAATCCCAGGAATTTTTTTTGTCTTCACAAATCTTAGTTGTTGGTTGTTCAGAAGTAATTTTGGCTTTTCAAATTTCCGTTTCCTAGTGAACAGCATCGCCTCCGTTTTCGGAGGACTAAACGCCACACCCCAAAATAGTCCCCAGTCCTCAAGCCTATATATGTACTCTTGCGCCTCTTCCACGCACTGCTCTACTGTTGGCCTTGAAAACCATGTGGAAATAACATCTGCAAAAATTCCTATTCCGTCACCTTTTGGATTCGGTGTTGGGATAACTGCTGCGTATACCATAAAGAGGAACGGGCTAAGAACAGACCCTTGTGGCACTCCAGCCGGTACCTCTCTCCGTGACGAAAGAGTTCCGTTCACCTTAACTAGAAACTTTCTTTCCCGGAAGAAATCTTCTACGAATCGAAACATTCTGCCCTGCACTCCTTTCTTTGCTAGTTTGTTTGTACAGCAGACCCGTGTGCCACACCAAGTCATACGCTTTCTCGATGTCAAACAATACCGCTATTGTGGCTCCTTTTTCATGAAAGGTCCACCTGATCTCATTTTCTAGTTTTGCAAGGATATCCGTTGTGCATCTGCCCTTACGAAACCCGTTTTGAAAATTCGGGAACCACTTTTGTTGTTCCGATGTATACACGAGGCGATGGAGAACCATTCGTTCCATTAGTTTTCCTACACATGAGGTAAGAACTATAGGTCTGTAAGCACCGGCCTCCCATGGATCTTTTCCAGCTTTATGAATTGGAAGAATTATTGTTTCTTTCCATTCCTGTGGAAGTTGTCCCGTCTCCCAGATGGAGTTTATGACTTGTAACAGTTTGGCGCGGCCTTCCTGTGGGAGTTCCTTAAGCATGTTGTTATGGATGCGATCAATTCCTGTTGCTGTGTTGCGGAGGTGTCTTAATGCTATGTTGAGTTCGGTATCGGAGAATGGTTGGTTACAACTATCAGTGGAATCTCCTCGCGCTTCTCCTATTTTGGTTTCCATGGTTAACAGTGCTTGCTGGTCCACATTTTGGGAGCTTCGTAACGTTGTTGCGAAATGGTCTGCCAATGTCTCCACGATATTATGGTTTTCTCTTGGTTTATATCCATTTGGATCTTTAATACCGATTATGTTACGTGAATACAAGGCCCCTTATTTAACTCCACTCATTTTCCGAATGAAATTCCAGACCTTGGACGGGTGGGTCGTCAGGTTTAGTCCGCGACAGAAATTATCCCATTGCTTTTTGCGATCTGCTTTTAAGGATTTGATTTTTTTCGGCCTTTGGTTTTTTCCATATGACCCGATTGGATTCCGGCGGAAACTGTAAGTACTTACGATGAGCTTTTCTGGTTTCCGCAATTTTCTTTTAACTTCTGGTGACAGGTATGAGGACTGACTACTTCTTGACTTACTAGTCGCTTCTGGAAATATGAGTAGAATTCGCTCGATGTAGGACTTCTATAAAACGTTCATAGGTGACCCTTTCAACTTTCTCGAATTCTTCACAGACAACTTTCTTCCATTCCATCCAGTTTGCCTTAGAAAAATTCAACGTTTTTTCACGTTGTGCTTGGTCTTCCGAGTCTGAGGTTGCTCCGTGCTTTTTGACAACAATAGGGAGATGGTCGCTTCCTGCGTAAGGTCCAGTTTGAATTGATATATCAAGGAATAAATCTGGGGAGCAGAATATCAAGTCAGGCGACGTGTGCGCTTGATCGACATTTCCGATCCTCGACTGTTAGGGGGTTGCACAAAACTATCTCTGGTGAGGATTCCAAAAACTGTATTATTTTCGCACCCGCACTATTTTCTGCTGTCTGCGTATCCCATAGAGTATGATGGGCGTTGAAATCCCCGACCAGCAAATGAGTGCCATTGTTATCCTTATTTAAAGCGTGGAGGTCTTCCACTGTAAGATCTTCAGCCCTGGGTATATATACTACAATAACTGTGAAAGAGCGAGAGTTCCGCAAGCGCAGGTGGACACCCTTTACTTTGAGTTTGCTTGAGGGGTTAAGGTCGATAGTGGCTTCTACAAAGGAGATGAAATTACGGATGTATATCGCTATTCCTCCATATTCATCCTGACGAGCGGCGTAGTACACTGAAATCCCGGTAATCGCTTCTCCTTTCGACCACTTATGTCCCACCATGTCTCACATACACAGAATACATATATTTTATATTGATTGAGCGTAAGCATTATTTGAAGATAAAGTTCAGTTAGCTCAGTTATTCAGGGTATTTTGCAAGAAGGACACGCGCATACAAGAGGGGACCATGGGCGAGAGCCTGCATGCCCTCTTTCATGATTTAAAAAAAAATTATTTCGGAGCTCTTCGCTTGGGTGAAGCTTCTGGCATTCCAGAATAGGAGGGAGAAGTCTTCAGAATTCCGCATCGTGGTTGCCCGCCATTTTTTGAGCCAGAAAATCAGCGCCCTGAATCTTATCTGTAATCTCTTCAATCTCAGTTTGTGTCAAATTTGATATTTCCCTAATGGTCTGTAGGAACATCGCCTCGATGGCCTCATTTCCCGCCCTTTGAAAAGGCAGGGAGAGGGGCCCATTGACTATAATCGCAGTTTTTAGGATTTTTTTTTCGATCAGGATGGTTGACTCGATGAACCAGGTGTAGGTTGAGATTGCGCACTTGTGCTTGGTGACGGAAGAGATCTAGCGGCGTTGGCATAGCTCGATATGTTGGCCAGGTGTGGGATTGTGGGTCGGGGAGCTTGGTTTGGCGAATTCCGAGTTGGGTTCCCCGGAATGCTAGCAGTCCTACGTTGCTTCATTTTTCTAATAGTACGTTCCCACTGTTGAATAGCTCCGTAACTGATATTATGTTGGGACTTAAGTTTCAGGATCTGTGCCTCTTTCGAGAATTTGGGGCATTTCATGGAATTAGGCATATGGTTGCCACCGCAATTCGCACATTTTAATTTAGTTTGATCTTCCCTGGCCTTGCGTTCTTGTTCTGCATGGTTCACTGCACAGAAGAGACACTTTTTCTGTTTTTTGCAGTCGTGGTGTGTATGGCGAAGTCCTTGACACTGAAAGCAACGTAATGGTTTCTCTACAAAATCCAGCACCCTAAACCTTTCATAAAACATGAATAAGGATTTCGGCCGATCAGGTCCCTCAAAGTACACAATAAGCTTCGGAATAGGTACCCTTGCATCTTTTTCGAAACGATGAAGTCGTTTCACCTTGATCACCCTAGAGCAGCTTAATTTCAATTCTTCCAAAATTTCCTCTTCTGTAAGTTGTACATCAATGTTTGTCAGTATCCCCTTACTTTCTCTTTCCTTGGCTGGCCTCCTGGCAATCACCTCGTATTCTCCCATTCGACTGATGTCCATTAATTTCTCCCTTTGATTTACATTTTTCGCCCAGATCATGAGTTCTCCCGTAACTTTGTGGACCCTAATACGTTCAACTTCCTCCCCTGTGTGGTTTTTCAGAGCTTCCCAGAATACTTTCCTATTTCTCAACGGCACGCTTATTAAACGAGAAACCTTGTTCGTTTCCTTTTAAGAGGATGGGCCACGAGCTGTAATCTGTTGGAGTCTCATTACCTCGGTTTCTACTTGGAGTAATTTCATCAAATTCCATATCCTGCTCCCTAGGATTGAGATGCTTCCCCCTCTTTCTTTTTCCTTGGACTAGAGTAAAACCCTCGTCGGTTTCATCGTCCTCCATCACCTTTTTTTTCAAATAGAAAGTTCCCCAAAAAGTAACGATATCAGTCCTACCGTATCCGGCGTCACAGACACCTTATCCTACTTGAAATTTTCTCCTTAAATAATCGTAAGGGAGCTCGAAATCGCACGTCTGCACTCTTCGATTGCTATCGACCAACCCACAGTATAGAGATTAACCTCTATGTATATAATGAACCGGCAAGTACGAATGCCACTGTTTCTGCTAACTCACCTATGCTACAAGGTAAATCACGTTGCTGTAATATCCTCTGCTTCAGATTTCATAATTTATCCCTTATTTTCCAGATGACGAATCTCATGCCTTATATTCTGCCGTAATGCCTACGCTGCCAACTAGTCCTACGCCTGTAGCCCCGAGTCGGAAGATATCTAGAAGTCGCAAAACTGACTGCCAGCTGAGGGCAACCATAAGAACCCTTAAGAAGAAGCTACATCGCAAGACCGTCGTGTGCGGAGTGTAAAAAAATTCCAGAAAGAGAAGGATTGAACAAGATGGCTGGACAAAAGAAGCTTAAAGCGCTCGTTATGGAATTACTGCCTTGAGGAGCCGGAAGGGACTTCATCCTTGACCAGATTCGTCTTGCCGGAAGGAAGAAGCGTGGAAGAAGATACTCCAGTAATGACCGAGCTGTCGCCATATCGCTATACTTTTTCAGTCCAAAAGCGTATGTTAGGTGGTCGCCAATCTTTTCTATGCCCACAACCCGTACCATCAGAAACTGGCTTAAAAGAATTCACGTCACGAACGGATTCCAAGACTACCTCTTTGAGCTCCTGAAGCAGAAAGTAATGCACATACTTCAACTCATGAGACCGCACGAAAAGCTTGTATCCCTCTGCTTTGATGACAAGCTTGCGGCCTCATTTACAGTATTCAAGATCTGAAGATAGGATCATTGGCCAGTTGAAGAAACCAAAGTCTGAAAGTCTCGGAGAAACCCAGTCGATTGCCGATCAAGTCACTGTCTTTATGATCAGGGGCATTTTTGGTAAATGGAAGTATCCAGTGGGCTACTTCTTCGGAATCAAACTGGAGTTCAGCTGAAGACGAAAATTACAGACTGCATTGAACGGTTGCAGGCAGCAGGCCTTGACGTCAAAGTGACCGTAGGGGATCAAGGTGGCGGATTCCTTCGAGCCTCAGACCTTTTGGTTGCAACATCCAATAAACCATGTTTTTTTTTGTCAACGGCAAGAAAATCTACGCGGTTTGACATTCCGCACCTTCTTAAAAGTGTGCGTAATAACCTGTTGCAATACGACCTAAAAGTCAACGGTAAATTGGTGAAGTGGCGCTACGTACGACAAGCAGTTCTTAAAGATCAAAAGCGCTCGTTTCGGTTATTTCCAAAAGTAGGGCTGATGTGCATTGACTGAACAACGCCAGAAAGATGCGTGTTAAACTAGCTTGCAGGATTTTCAGCAGGACCCTTTCCAAAGGATTAAAATTTTTGGCTTCAACAAAAGCTCTGCCGACGGATGCGACCTATACAGCGGACTTCATCCTTTCTATGAACAACTTGTTTGACGTCTGCAACGGAAGAAGCTGTAAGGAAAAAACTTTACTACGAAGGCCACTTCGCAAGGATTCTAGAAAACAACTGGCAGTGCTAGCAGAAGGAAGGAGAATGTTTTCGCAAATAAGAGCATTTTGTCCCACAACCGGCGCTGACGTTACATCCCGTATACGATGCTTTGCCGGATGGATGCAAAGTATAGCTTGCATTCACGATCTTCACAAGGATATTTTCCAGGATCCTACCGTCAAGTTTCTGTGCACTCACAACCTCATCCAGGATTCCCTGGAGAACTTCTTTGGGGCCTTACGCAAAGGTGGCGGACTATGCGACAATCCGACCCCCGCCGCTTTTCAGGATCTCTATCGACAAAGCTTAGCTTCCAGATTAGTAAGGTCAATCGGAACTGGAAACTGCGAGGACGATGGTACACAAACTTATTTGAGCTGTCGTCAGTTGATGGTTTCCTCGCTAAAGCAGCAGAAAACACGCCAAATCCAAGATTTATCGACGAAGAGCAGGATGCAGTATCCGGGGGCGATATACCCGAGACCTCATTTGAGTTTGAACAAAAAAATGCTGCTTAGTACGTAGCTGGCTACGTCATATACGGCAGGTCATGCAACGACATAAATGTGACCTTTGCGACGTTGCATTAATGGCCTCGGCAGAGACTATAAAGCACAACCACCAGCTTTACTGCCTACATCGGGCTTACACTCATAGCACGAACGAACTGGGCAACCTGTCGTTTCCAAGTGAAGGGTAGAAACTGTTGTGAAGCAGGCTGTCTTGAAGCTGGCATCAAAACCCCTCATAGGACAGAAATTGGCGGCGCTACTTACCGATATACCCCTTCCCCTCGTATGTGCGGATTTCCCAAAAAATCTGTTGGTGCAATTCTTTGTGAGACTTCGCTTGTATTACATGTGTAAGTTTGCCAACGAGAAGGTACGTCAGCAGCTTGCGGACGCACGTAAACGAGAAAAATGAAGAAAAAAAAATTGTAAAACTGAGCCCAAACATCCATCATTCTTTCGTTCGATTCTGTTCAGATGATTCTTGTCATTTCTTTCTTTTGAAAAGTAAACTGCAGACCTTAAGTTGTATTTCGTTTGTCTTCATTTACTACACTTAAGTTTTTGTTATTCGAATTTGATGTAAAGCTTGCGCTGCGCATGGCAGATCATCGCACGTTGCTTAGGCCTGGAGGCATGTCAACTTTAAATGGCTCTAGCATGATAACTATGCAAATGAGAGAGATGAGTCTTACGCACCCATGAAAGAAAATGATTTGACATAGGTTAGCGTTTAAAACAAGTTATTTGGTCAAGGCAAACCCGAGATAATAGCCCTGAAATTTGTATCATTTCCTCGCAATATCTTTAGTTCTATTAGAATGAGGACTATGAAATTAATACAGTTCAGAGTTAGAGTTAATTCCTACTTGTGGTTTAAGTTTTATCAAAATCTGTTAAGGTATGTATTACGTACAGGTGTGCAAAGTTTTTGTTCATGCCGAAGATTAAACTAACTCAATGTAGTCAGGATATTGCGGTACAGATGGCGCTATACCATGGGGCCGCTTTTTTTTAAAAAGGAGTTTCATTATTGGGTTAATCTCTATACTGTGAACCGACCAACCTGAATGTTGTTTTCAAGATCTTGCTTTAAAAGTCCGTCTGCTAGCTGTCATCTCTCTGCTTTGACAGGAGGGTTCCAGCGCTACCATCTAGCGCCAAAGTAGGGCAAAATGCATATTTTTGGCGTTCAACTGAAATTTGCCGGCTTGTATAAAACGAAAATTCGGCTTGCTATAGATATAAAAAAAGCGCTTCAACGTCTAGTTTTCGAATACCCGGGCCTCAGTCCTTAGTCGAGCACAGTCCTTTAAAAACGTCAAAAACTGGCAATTTTTTAGTGCTCTGAAACTTATTTTTATTCGTAGCTCAGCTAATTTCCAAACATTTGGAATCTGAAAAAAGCCTTGCATTTCCTCATCGATGGCTAAATTTTGAAAAAAGAAACTTTAAAATAGCTGAATAATAACGGAGTTAATTAAGGAAAACTTCAAAATTTGCCGTTTTTTCTTTAATTTTGAAGGCAGTTTTCTTGTGGAAGTATTACTATAAATTCCTTCGACTTGAAATTTTCAGAATTTTCGGTCTTTCTTCTTACTACTGCATTTGATTTGAAATCTCTAGCTTAAGCCGTTGGCCGGCTAGGCGGGAAAGAAGAGACCTCACTTTGTTGTCCAACTCGCAGGTTGAAAAAAGCGTGCGCAGAGTGTAGTCGCGGCCCGTATAACAGTAAAACAAGGATAACGTTAGCAAGTCAGATTTTAAAAGGCCAATAATTATTGGCATAAGTTAATATAGCTTTACGTCAAACTTAAAAGGTAGTTACGGATATATTAATATGGATATATAACATAAAGCTAGAATCCTTTTAAAATTTTGAATTATATTCTAATATAATCTTGACAATCTTTGTATCAACTATGTGCCTAGATTCTAACAAAGCGTATAGCATCACAGAGTATAAAAGTTAACTAAAGTAATTGTTGATTAACTACTAAAATATTGTTGATGCATGTTAATCTCAATTCTTTGAGGATTACGTCGTCACAGCTTGTCGACTTCTTCGTTTAAATTCTGCAGCCTCTTAACAGTAACCTGGTAAAAAAAATCATTCAACTTCGGAAGTCAAAACAAATTAGATCTCTTGAATTACATGTAGCATTCACTAATATGTGTCACCCACTGCTGTTAATGAACCTAGCTCAAGTAAAAGCATTCTGTCGTCTGGTCGCTGTCCTGTCTAAACAGTGGCTCTACTTTAAATCTTGCAGTTCCCTTGTAGATCTACGGTCTAATCTAGTCCAATGAATTCCGTAACCAGCGTAAAGCTCAAATTTTAATAGCAGTCAATTACAGTGACGTTAAAAAAAATTCGTCATTTGTAGGTTCTTTTCAAGCGTGCTCACGGACAACTAAGCAACGGAAAGTTGGAAGATTTTGCCTCAAATTTGCAGTGAGCTGGTCGTTACCCGTAAAACTAAAAGAATAGTATTTATTAGCTATTTCAAGGGATTTTAAAGGACATGTAAAGGACTTAATTAAAAATCGAATTCGATAGGGGAAAATGCGCTGATTACGAATACAGCACTTAACCTGCATTTCCAGTCGTTTGGCTTAAATCTTAATTCAAAGGTCAAGAACTGCAAATGACAACCCTGCATTTTTGGTCCAATTTCAAGATTTATTTGTTGTGGTGGTGGGTAAATTAGTCGCAATAGGGCATCTGCAACGCTCTCTGGGCGACGGTCCTCCTTCCGTCTAGTGGTCTAATCGATCACTAATTAATTATTTTCTCGTCACATTAAGGTATTTCATACGTCCACTTAAGGAATTGTAAAAGAGTATCTCGAACAAAAAATTGTTTGTTGGTCGGAAGGGTCAAAGTCAGTCCAATTAATGCCCTTATGTCGACTGGGATACTAGTTTTTATCTAATTTTGTTTAAAGACGCGCTTGAGCCTCCATATATGTAGGGCATCGTAGTAAGAAATGTTCCAAAGTTTCTATTTCCGAGTTGCAGTACGTACATCGCGGATCCTCTTCAGCAAACCTGTAATCTTCCTCCTCTTCATCTAGTCGTCTTCTGCTGGCCTCCAATCTGTGGTTAAATTCTTGCGTATTGATGCGTCCAGAACGAATGTGTAGCCGGTTGACCATAAGTGTCTGGATCGCATCCGGCTGTTTGGATACCTAGTACAAAAGCTGGTCCGGAAACCCTTCCCTCTCCCAGAGGAAATCGCCCAACGATTTCTAAAGACACGCTGTATGCACACATGCATACATACAGTACTAGCGCACATGAAGTGCCCTCCTTCGCACACTATATAAACCCTACCCAAAATGTAGCCCTTTGCCAGACGCTACTCATACACTGCAGTAATACAACACTCTTTACTTACCACTTCAAATCTCAGGCAGTTAACTTAATTCCTTTAGTTCTAGAACCTGTTACACGGTTACATTTTCTGGCGAGCCTGCCAGGCCCCACGGTCTCTCTTCTTGGCGACCGTGGGACTCGTACTTTCGTTGACGACGATGGCGGTTCCGCGTTGGCTGGTTGGTCCTGCCGCCGGTTGCGCCGCCGAACCGCTTTGCTGACGCATCGTTCCCGTCTTCTCCTGGCCACGTTCCTGCACCTGCTGCTATAATCGTCTCTCTGCCTACCTGCTACCTGGACACTCTGACGGCCTTTGATGAGCTGACTCTGTCCGCCATGCTACAGTTCTTGGCCGACCAGACGCCTGCCTGCCTGCTTACAGCATACGTCTTCTTATGCTCAGTCAGAATGTTCTGCTGATCCTGGTGTCCCTTCGTGCTCTGGTTGTTCGGGAAGGAGATGTCCTACGAATGATTACGAGCAACGAAACGCCAAGTTCATCATGACCCTGGTAATCCCACACCTCTGCCTTACGAATATACTGGTCTCCACGTCTCATCAATTCACTCTTCAGTTTGCAAGTCTGAACCTACAACCCCGTCATTATCAACAAGCTTCACGGTAAACATCTTGAACGCGCCGGACAGAACTCTCGAGTCCTCAGAAGAAATCTTCAAGACTTCTACAGACAAGCTGCACTGCTTCTTGGTTTGACAAACTACTACGTAATTTTGCACACGACGCGCACCGGTAAATGAAAAATAAAAAAGGAATATGTCACTTGGAAATGAGGGACCCCCAAACAAGCTGCTGTTGAGGTACGTCCTGTCGACGCCACCTATCCTTGGATACCAGTCCTTCACGCGTGATTTTTATATCTCTAGCGACGCATCCAACGTAGGGGTAGGAGCTGTGTTGTTCCAGTAAGACAACCTGTACTCCCCCTGGGAACGACATGGAAGTTGTGCCAGCCTACGCTCCGAAGCACTTGTCTAAACGAGAAATAAAACTTGGCAAACCAATCAAAAAAAGAAGCTGTCACACTTGCACTTGTTTACTCTAGGAAGACGCTTTACCTGTACCAGTGTTGCGTATCGGTGAAAATTTTTGTATTTGCTACCGTTACCGCTACTTTAGAAGCTGACAGATACAGTTACCGTTACAGATACATTTTAGAAGACAGTAGACCGCTACCGATACCGTTACTTCTTTCGCAAATACAGATACTTTACAGATACATTTTTAAAAATCTTTAAAAATAAAATTCATCAACGCAATTTCAGCATTTAACGCAGTCTTTATTTCTTTTTAATAAGAGAAGTTTCTCGAACAGCTGTGGCTTTAGTCGATTGCGTTTTGCGCTCAAGATGTCTTGACCAAGACTGAAGACTCGCTCAATGTTCCCAGACGATGCTGGGATGCAGAAAAGGTNACCTGTACGTATCAGAAACTAGCTAATGGTATTTCCGGATCCCGGCCACTCGAATGGTTCTACGGAGGTAAAGTCCTCACCAGTAAAGTACTGAGATGAAGCTTTTTGCTGCAAAAGTTCGGCCTCAAGTTCAATTACCGATCTGAGTGACCGAATCAGAATGCAGATACCTTGAACCACTCGCTCCCTTACGATCCCGGAAGATGCCTTTGCTGCGATTTCTGCCTGAAGTGTTACAAGACCCAAGAGGATGATCCTTCTTACACTGAAGGACCATATCAGGAAAAAGGAGACACAACGACCCTTTAGGACGCATTAAGGTACCAGATGAAGTCAATTCTTGCAGTAGGCTGATGACAGCAATTTCGCATGTCATAGAGAGCCACGAAGAGATTGACTTGAATCAAGCGTCAAGTCACTTGGCCAAGTTTACGTACTTGTTAAGATACAAGTCATACGTATACGCTTAGCGCGGATGGTAACTGCCTAAGTGCGCAGTAGTCTCCCGTGTGCAAAGCGAGTTTTTAGGTAACACTTCACCGTCTTCCGCCGATAGCAGACGCCACAAGTACTTCCACCAGTTAGGAAACTCGCACCGCCTGGTGGCCTGCAAACCCGCTGCATCTGCTACCCTGCACCGAGCTGAAGCGATCACCCAGTACCGCAGAAGAAGTTGAATTCGACTGATCGTTAGGTTCATCTAGATAACCCCTGCATCATTTCTTCACATATTTTGTATCCCCCGAGACCAATGCTATTATCCATTTATGACCATGAAATTATCAGTTATCCTTCTTGTAATCGTTATGCTTCTTAAAGGTAATGGGAAGATTCTTTTCTGGTTTCCGTACTACAGTATACGCCAGTAGTATCTGCTTGGCAACTTCTCGTGTCGCGCCGTGTCTTGTCCCATGGAATGGGGAGGAGTAGTTGTAGCCGGTTGACCATGAGTGTCTAGATCGCATCCGGCTGTTTAGATACCTAGTACAAAAGCTGGTCCGGAAACCCTTCCCTCTCCCAGAGGAAATCGCCCAACGATTTCTAAAGACACGCTGTATGCACACATGCATACATACAGTACCAGCGCACATGAAGTGCCCTCCTTCGCACACTATATAAACCCTACCCAAAATGTAACCCTTTGCCAGATGCTACTCATACACTGCAGTAATACAACACTCTTTACTTACCACTTCAAATCTCAGGTAGTTAACTTAATTCCTTTAGTTCTAGACCTGTTACTTGGTTACAAATGTGCAAATGTGCAAGTGTACGGATGCAGTCTGGTTATACAAACCATGGTCTTGGCATTATGGTTTCCAACATCTGAATGTAGTAGTTGTCGTAGTATCTTTCTTTTTGTTGTGCCATCCATTCTGCTATCACATTCTGCTTTAATTCAGATGCTAGGTATGTGGGTGTTGGTTGCCATTCCAGTTCGGGGCTGTCGATCGTGGTACGTGATTTTGCCAGTCTGTCTGCCCTTTCATTCCCATCCACTCCTACATGACTTATTTGGAACCCAAACAAATGTATTTGAGTTGTGGTGTAATTTTTGAAGGTGTCTGAAGATGTCTTGCTTCAGCTTGACCTACTCTAATTTTTTTGCGTTGTTAAGAAGCTGTAATGCAGCCTTGTTATCGGTGCAAACTGCTATTTTTACTCCAGTCAGGATGTTGCTGCAGAATTCCAAAGCTCCAAGTATTCCCATCAGTTCATCGTAGAATACCGTTGCGTTTGCTGGCAGCTTCATGATTATTTCCACTTCTGCTCGCAGACCTGTTTCGGTTTTTGATACGTCGGTGAATGTAAGTTTATGATTTTCCAGTGGTCCCTTTATGTTCTTAATAGGTGCTGTTTGTTTCTTGCGGAGTTGAGTTGTTTTTTTCTTGGATCCTGGACGAAATGGTTTCAGTGGTAGAATGCTTTAGAGAACGATAATGCGAAACGAAGACGAAATAACGAAGTTATTAACTACTCCCAAGATAAGCCGAAAGACGCCATTTCAATTCTATTCTGTATTACAAAGAAGCAAGATAATTTACAGAGAATCGAGGTGCTAAACGGAAGATGTGAACTCGGCGTGAGAACTGACGAGAAATAAAGCTTGTTGTGAGGTGACACTTCATCACCTTGGGATTCAAGGTTGTTCCGGATTACAAGGATGTTGATGTCTTTAAGTTTATTTTTGTTCATTTTTTCGAGCCCTTAATTTTCTCTAGTTTACCCCTTGACCTCCAACTCAGCTTTCGTTCAGTTTCGATCCCGTCATCGCACCGTTCAGTCGTGTTGAGTTATTGCGTTACCCCGGTACGTTTATTTTTATGAATTTTCCTTTGAGATTATGTATTAATTTTGTGTTATTGAAATAAAGGATTATATGTTTCGTTCCCAACAATCACGGGCCGCAATCATTTCGTCCAATGGTGCATCGACCGGGAAGCCATCGTAATCTGGGACTTCAGCATCTTGGCGAGTTTGTCAGAAATCTTCGATATTCGGTAAATAGACTTTGGCGATCTTAATTCGGTGAAGATTCGCTCGAATTCGCTCTGTTCAAACGCATTTGCATAGTCTTCGTTCGCCAAGGTTTTCGTTCGCGTTTTGGTTCAGGCGTTGTCTGTACCTGCTCAAGTCCATTCAGGGTTACTCCTGGTTTTTCTCGCCGTTTATTCATTTTTGCTTTTGTCGTTTCTTCTTTGGTCGGTAAGAAAATCGTCGTGTAGGATAGCATATTTCCTCCCCTCCTTTTGTACGGTTATTCGGGTTAATTGAATTCGGTTTAAGTCTAGTGTTGACGCCTGAGGCAGTCCAAACGCCGTTTAGGGACCCTTGAGACGGACTCTGCAGGTTTCCATGTCTTAAATTGCAGAGCCACAGGGTCACGGCACTGGCCGGTCATACACAAGACACAGATCGAACTCTTTAATCATGGCTACGGGGGGAGGTTTCGAGGATGCTTTCGATGACGCCGAAGAGGACATCTATGCAGTCTCGGACCCTAAGACCGCAATGGCCTTCCGAAAAAATGCGAAGAGGGACCATACGTCTTGGGTTAACAGGTCGATGGACATAATCCGTTCGCGAGGAAGTCGTTCGCAACTCCAACTCTGTAGGTCGAGTCTTTTGTCTTCGCAAGAGCAGTGTCTCAAATGGCATGAGACCTATCTTGAAGCGTCCGGTTCATCGTTAAACGCAAAGACGATAAAGGTGGCAGAGGATTGGAGAACGAACTTGGATCAAGTCACCAAGGACTGCCTTAGTCAAATCCAAACCTACCTCGACTCTCGTCGTGACGATCCATCTTCGTCTGTTCGGTCTCTTCGCGTAAGGAAGTGGACAGGCGTTTACGAGAAGCCCAGTTGCAACTCGAGCAAGCGCATCGT
>JAIQCU010001230.1:0-20639 GCA_022114935.1 Leptestheria dahalacensis | reverse complement strand
CCTCCCCCCGGTAAATAATGGATTCCATGCCGAGAAGGAATCGACAGGTTAATCTGCCGGGATCAAGTCAGCTCGCTTCCTTCGGTAGTGATTGTTCCATCTCTTAAAGTAAACCAGATTTTGAGACGGGTATATCGATATCGTTGATTTGCATATCGATAGCCTATCGACGGTATCGATATCGATTAGTTGTTGTTAAGGATTAAGAGATGTATTGTACCATTTTGTGGAAAGTTTATTAAATTCTTTTAGAATTTATTCTACAGATATAATTAAAGTAATTGGCTATTTCAGATATATGAATTAAACTTTAAAAAAATTACCGAGTCGTGATTACAGTCATCACCTAGTAAGACTACTGACTGAATATAACAATCTGATATTATAATAACGGCTATTTTAGAAAAAAAACTAACGTATTAAATTCATTAAACTTAATTATGGTAAACAAGTGTTATGACCAAACTACTGACCGAATATCTGATATCACGACAAAACCGAGTCAGTTTGATGCCCATTTGGATATGCGATGTTTACTCGCAATTCATGACTTGGAACTAAATTGCTTAAACGGGCAATCGTTACGTAACCAAGCGTTATATAGTAAGTTGCTGTGCAATGGGAAAGCGACCAAGAGTTTGGTCGTCGTCACAGTATTATAGGGACAGCTAGGCGTTCTCGAGAAACAGAGCCGGTGGATGTTTTAATTATCAAGTAGAAACAACGTTTCCCGGGGACCAGCATCGACTTCCCTGGTCGATGCACAGGAGACCATCCTCGAAGACTGTCACGTTGCTTCTGGGCGTGACAAGTCGAGAAACGCCGTCTACAAACTTCTAGAATGCGTCATAGATACCGGTACGATCCTAGTATATGCTGAATCTACGGTCCCTTTTATTCAATCAACTTGTACTCTAATTCACATACTTTGATTAATTGTCGACTTGTCAAAGTCGACTTGGTTTCCCGACACGATAAATGTCTATAGTTCAGTTTGGTAACCGATGGGTCGACTAGTCGGGACGACGTAATAAGTGTCGACTTTCAAATCGACATGCTAATACCGATTCTGAATGGTATCTTTCCGACAATATTGTCGACTTGATGGATAAAGCCAGATTCCCCCCACCCCGATTTTCCCGACACGACATGTTAAACTATGTCGGTGAATGTAAGTTGGGTTACTCGTGTGCGTTGACACAGGTTTCTTTGGTATAAGAATCAAACTGAACTTGACAAGATTCTCAGTTTCCTCATCAAGAGTCTCGTATTTGTTTCAAAGCTCAATAGTCATATAGATTCAAACTATACGTTTAATAACATTATGTATAACCATCGTAGTATATAATTAAATATACAAATTTAAATTACCATAAACATTTACGTAATATGACGTCCGTTTTCTGTTCCCTCCTTTAAAAAAAAGGAAATTGGAAGAATTGGAATAACATTCGTTCATGTCACGCGTTTGTTCCAAAATAAAGTTAATGGCCATTGGAAGTAAAAACGATGTGGTGGAACATGTGCTGCTCCCTCCTCGTGACCCGAGAAGAAGCGAATCTCCAACGGGCCGCGCTCCATTATAAAACTCTGATCCGTACCGAGGAGAAGCTCAGTCGCTGGATAACAGCCTCTCTGGACAGGTAGCAACCACCTGGCATCCATCTAACCGATTCTCATCGCAAACTCAATTAAGGTAAAGTACTTTGCTGTAATTGACCAGAAAGTGTTAAACTTTATAGCAGCTTTGAGTGCCGTTCACTTAAGTATGAAACTTAACCTCAGTTAAACCTTACTTATTATATGATTTATCAGATTATATTATATTACATTATTTAACCTTGTAATCTGTAACAATCCGAATAATATTAAACTTATATACTTAAAATTCTAGAAGATAATTATGAAATCTGTTGGTTAATTACGGTTGAGAGTTCCCTCTAGATGGAAAAAAAAGCAATTCAAGTTCAAAGTTGCATTTCAGGGCTCCGACACACGTACGAAAACATGGCGCCATTATTTTTGAAAAGGGAAATAACGAGAGGATGAGAGAACTTGAAGAACAACATGTCAGGGACAGGTTAATTCTCTTTAGTACATCCAGTCTGTTGATCATTCATCACGAGATAAGCGCCATATGGGGTCCATCTGGAACGTTCTCTTTTATAATGGTGATTGCAGCATTCGTAACCAGTAGGTTGGTCGATTTTGTTGCTTTTGCGTAGATTCGGGTCACTTTGGACCGCTTCGTAGGGTCAGTACGGACCACCTGGAAGGATGGTTGAGTGAACTGAACGCTTGTTGTTTGCTCAAGGTCTGTATTCCGGGGTCAAAAAGTCAAGTTGGGGGCCTTTGGCCCACTTGTTCGGGTCAAAATGGACCACCCTTGAAGGGTAGTTCTCCTGACTGGGTATCAATTTGTACGCGTGAATGATTCATGTGTTTAAAGTAACTTGCGGGTCAATTGGACCACCTCAAGGGTTGATTGGACCTATCTTGTGGGTCGGTGGATCACTTCCAGAACCGTTAAAGTATGTTTAGGGCCAATTTGGATCGCCTGAAAGGTTAAACTAGATCAGTTTGGGGTCATTTAAACCATGTACTGGGTCATTTGGACCACCTTCAGAATGTTCGGTAAGTTTTAGGACTCGCTTTAAGTCATTCAGACGCATTCTTGACGGGTTTGAGGACATGTAGGGTTATCGGACCACTTCTAGAATGGCTAAAGGATGTTTAGGGTCACTTTGGACCACCTGAAGGGTTCAGCTGGATCAGTTTGGGGTCATCTGAACCTTACACTGGGTCATTTGGAGCGCCTCTGGGATCTTGGAACGTCTCAAGATTGGCTTTTCAGCATTCAGATAACCGTTTCGATGGGTCTAAGGACAAAGGTGTCATTAGACCACCTCAAGGGTCGATTGGATAATCTTTTGGGTTATTTGGACCATTCCTAGGACCGTTAAATTGAACCACCTAAAGGGTTCAACTGGGTATCTAAACCGCGCACTGGGTCAGGTGGACCGCCTTTGGAATCCATGGAATATTCGGATGAATTTGAAGTCATTTGGGGTTCATTTGGACCGGGTTTTAATTATTTGGACTGTTTCTAGGATCGCCAAAATCAATTTAGGGTAAACTGGACCGCCGTAAGCGTCTTCGAACTACTTTAGGGTCAACTTGATTAACTTAAAGGTTCAACGATATAATTTTGCGGTCATCTGAGTCATGCATTGGGTCATTTGGACCACCTTAAGGGATCAGTTTGGGATCGTCTGAACCATGCATTGGGTCATTGGACCGCCTTTGGAGTTTCTAGGACTCAACTTACATTGATTCAAAAGCTGTTTCACAGGGCTGAATGGCATTTAGGGTCATTTTGGACCACACTTGATGGCTATTTGAACCGCTTTTGTAAGAAAGTGCCCATTCAAAAACTTAATTCATCGTTTAGGGCGTTTTGGATCACGTTCAAAGTGATGTAGAATAAACTCTTGGCGTATTGAATACCTCTGAGATTAGCAAGTCACTGAATGAATGAATGAAACTGTGAATGAATGAATGAGTGAGCGAATGACAGGGATACGTTAAGATAACTAATCGTATTCTGATAGATCCAATATTGTAATATCCTCATGTTCTATTAGTCCTTTATTCAAACTGAAACTTCTAGTTTGAATTTCCTGCACCTTCTAACTGACTTAACTAATTCAGTTCTGCTTTATTGCATAGCTCCTAACTATTCATCATCTGTTGTCTTGGGTGTTTACTGTATGTTAATCATCTTCTGTTAGATCCATCTAGCAGCATCCCTATATCCTAAATAGCCCTTTTATTTACTCCAATCTCTATAGGCTTGTATATATATTCTAACCGGCGTGCATAATTCCTAATTGTTTATTATCTGTTGTTGTTTTTGGTATGTGTCCTGTTTACTCAGCTCATTCCGATTGATCCCAATGGCACCGGCGTCGGTATGGGGCGTGGTGACAGCGGCCCGGCGCTGGATGAGTCGACACGGCAGCCGTTCCAGCGGTTCCAGCGACACGGGCCCTTCCACTTCGGAGGAAACGGCCAGGTCCGGCAGTAACAACCGGAACCTTAACGAGGACGACCAGCAGCAACTGGAACCGCTGAATCGTCTTACCGAAGCAGATTTCTCGCCCAGGAGGAATAACAAGGTCTCTCCGATTTCCGTGGACATCTATAATTTACCCTATAATCTGTTGGTTACCATTATACTAATTGTAATTGACTGCTGTGCGAGTCTTTAATTAGATGTAATTTGAACGCGGTTATGGATCGGAATAACTTGCTGACTTAACTGTAAAAGCCATTAACTTAACTGTAATTAATTTAAGTTAAATAGCCACTTTATTAAATGATAATTACACGGTACTGATGAGAATGTATCCCTTAAGTTAAGTGAATAACTAATGAAATAGCAAGTCAATTCTATTGGCGTAAAGCATTTTAATAATATATAATTATGACTGTAATAATCTTAATTAGAAATATGTAATTAGCGTCATAATTAAGGTTAAATTCTGATATTGATCATTATCGTTCTCTGTTAAAGTTTAAGGCAAATTAAGGTCAGACTTAACTGAAAACTGCTGAAAATTTGACGATTTATTGATGTAATCAGCTGGAAGTTTTCATTACGTAAGTGAAGGCGTCATTAACATTCTGCCATGTTTTTCCCAGTTTCGATTTAATTGCCTAAAAGACGGCTTTTACGTAACAAGTTCTGCGACTTCAGTTGAAACCACGGCAACAACTACTATAAACTTGAATTGAATTCACAATTTCTAAAATGCCAATCATTTCGGTAAGAAGTTAATTTAACGTCTCTTTAATATACACTATTTGAATTCCTCGCTAATTGTAATTTTTCCCTTAATGAAGATGACGAAGTTGAAAAGAAATAGATAAGTTGAATCAAATGTTGCTCTTATGATAACAGGGAAATAAGAAGAGTGATTTGGCTTCGGTGTTCCAGAACATCCAGAGAATGAACGGCTTTTCTCGAAGCAGCTTGAAGCCCACCAAAGACATCTGTCAGATTAAAGAGAGTCCATTCCGCATCTTCAAGGTAAACCAGATCTCAGTTATTCTTCTCTCACTAATTCAAATTAATTAAGAAAATTCCAATAAAAAAGGCCACCAAATTAATCAAATAATTGACACTAAGAATATATAAAAATATAAATAATTAACTTAAATTTTAATAATAAAAAATAATAAATTCAACTGGGAAATTCAATTGATAAAAACCGGGGTCGGTTTAATTATGCCCTCGGGGAAAAAGCCCGGCGAGCGGCTTCTTTCATACCCCGGGGGGGGGGGCAAACCAATAACAAGGAAGGAGACTAAAAAGATCATTTAACAATAAAATAAATGAATAACATTAATGAATCAGAATAAAATTAAAGAACCTATTATACAATTAGATGAAAATAAAGGATAAAGAAACGAATCTAATAAATAATTAAATTTAAAAATAAATAAATCAATCAATAAAATAAAATCCAGGCTGCTGAAGCCGGGGAAGTGACGCAGGTGGAGGATATCTTCCGGGAACAGAGCAACTCGCTGAAAACTGTCAATTCCCGGGGACGGAACGTTGTCCACGTGGCCGCCGTCAAGGATCAAGCGGCCGTGCTCCAGGCTCTAATCAATTACGGAGCTGGCAAGATTCTCTTTCTCATTCTCTAAATCGATACAGACGATATATCAACAAAATATCGATACAGGTTTTTTTTAAAGGCCATGGTTTACTATTTTAAATTGATTTACAATAAAATCCCGAAGCTATAATTATCGATTCTATGAAACGGTGAATGAAATTAATTCACAGGGTAATTTAAATGATGAATGGCTTATCGACATTATGTGTTACTGGATAATGAATGCTCGTCTTAAAATTAATTTATCAATGATTAACTATTTAATCTTACTCTTAATCGATTGTTATCTTAAAGTATCGATTTACAGTCCAGCTTATGTATCGATGTATCAGGTCGTAAAAATGATCTGTTGATTAATTGAATTCGCACTTGATAAAAAAATGGCCTATCTGCTAAATAAATTATGCTCAACTTAATCAGGTTAATGATTCAGTCGTGCTGTTATATGGCTATTCAAACTACGCTGTAAGCTTTTATCGTATAGATTGTTAGAATGAATTTAATCTAGTCTAGTGTAATAACTCTCTTATCTTTAATAGAAATTAATACAAAGGACGATGACGGAAATACTCCGCTGCATTTGGCCGTCGAGAACGAGGCGCTCAGTGCAATCGACGTTCTTATCACCAGGTACTCGATTGTGCAAGCTCGTGGTTAGCTTACCAAGTCGTTGTTTTACTTGTTAGTAAAATAAATTACTACTACCAAGTTAGCAACTAGTGGCAGGTTGACTACTTCATTCGCTAATACTAATCCCAACCCTTTGCAACTATTAGCAGTACTCACTTGCGGTATTTACTAACTCCCTGTTAATCTATTAGTAAAGATACTACTACTACTAAGTTAGCAACTACTAGCAGATTGACTACTTCATTCGCTAATACCAATCCAAACCTTTTTTTAACTATTCCCACTACTCACTTGCGGTATTTACTAACTTCCTGTTAAACTATTAGTAAAGATACTACTACTACTACTACTAAGTTAGCAGCTACTAGCAAATTGACTACTTCATTCGCTAATACTAATCCCAACCCTTTGCAACTATTAGCAGTACTCACTTGCGGTATTTACTAACTCCCTGTTAAACTATTAGTAAAGATACTACTACTACTACTACTACTATGTTAGCAACTACTAAAAGATTGACTACTTCATCGCTGATACTAACCCAAGCCATTTTTAACTACTCCCACTACTCACTTGCGGTATTTACTAACTTCCTGTAAAACTATTAGTAAAGATACTACTACTACTACTAAGTTAGCAGCTACTAGCAAATTGACTACTTCATTCGCTAATACTAATCCCAACCCTTTGCAACTATTAGCAGTACTCACTTGCAGCATCTACCAACTCCCTGTTAAACTACTAGTAAAGATACTACTACTACTAAGTTAGTAACTCCTAGCAGGCTGAACACTTCACCCACTAATACTAATTCAAACGTATCAGCTAAATGTCCATTTAGCATTCAGAGTATCAATAATGACATTCACTTAGCTACACAAATATATCGATTAACCTACAGTTAATCCGTCATGTTTTCTAATGAAATAACGGCTAATTGAAACTACAGTGGCGCGGACACGACCTTGTTAAACAACCGTCGCCTGGCGCCAATCCACTTAGCGACCGAACTGAATAAAGTGACGGTTCTGGAACGACTCGTATCGCACTGTCACAAAATCGATATCATGCAACCAGGAGATCACGGCCGTACCGCACTCCATATCGCCGCCATTCACGACTTCGCAGACTGCGCCAAGCTCTTGGTATCCTCTCCGTTTTCATCCTATTACCTATCCATTTAGCATACTTACAGGATAATGTCGTTAAAAAGTATTACGAAAATCTGGTTTAATGAGAATACAAATCTAGGAATATCGATTAATATCAAAATAAATCGATAACAATATTATAACTTAAACTTATAATACTGTAAGGGTTTAATATTCATTTATAATTAGATCTAGATAAACTAGATGCGCTATTTGTTTATAGATTATAAGAGGAATCTGGGAGTATATTGTGTAACGGAAAGGGCAAACTTTTACGGCACGACTAGTTGTGGTTAGCGCCCCCAACAAATTAAAATCCATAAAAAAAATACCCCATGCACGATAAACGTAGCTTAGTGGCTTCAACTCTAATTCAATTTAATTTAATTTTTTACGAATTAAAAACTTTTCATTTTCATTTTGAACTGGTTGCCATCTTTAAATTTCCCAACTTTTTAAAATCAATTTATTTGCGATTATTTTTAATTATTTTCCCTTCGCATGGTTAGTTTTTAATCACGTTGAAAAATTTTAAGTCATTTTCAAGTGATTACTTTTGCGAATTTTTTTTTTCAGTTGAATGAAGTAGATCATAGTTGCTTCTTAGGCTGAAATCGCTGATGAATCCGTATTTATTTTGTTCTTTGGAAAAAAGAAACCAACCTATAACCCGAGAAAACGCCGCTTAATTAGAAAGCTTAAATAAACGAAGACATTCGAGAATAAACCAAAACCGCACGGGGTATAATAAGTTTCGCCCGCACGCCGTTGTATTGCAGCTGAGTGAACTTCGCGCTTGTCCACGTCAGACTTGCGACAATGGGTTCTATCCGATCCACGAGGCCGCCCGGCACGCATCCACCAACACCATGAAGGTCTTCCTTGAATGGAGCGACTCGGTGGGCATCAACCGGGAAGAGATGATGAATTTCTACGACGCAGAAGGCAACGTCCCGCTTCATTCAGCCGTTCACAGCGGGGATATCAAGGTCATTTCAGTCGTGGCTATTGGCTAAGCAGTTCCCATTCGTTAAGATCTATTTAACCTGTCTGTCGGTCTGTCTGTTTAATCTAGCTATTCGACTAGCTGTCTATGGATCGATCTATTTATTTAGCTGTCTTACTATCTGCCTATCGATTTTTCTATCTGTCTCTTTGACTAGTCCTATCCAGCTACCTGTCTATCTATTTGTCTATCTATCTTATTCAGTTTAACTATCTATCTATCTGTCTGTCTGTCTGTCTGTCTGTCTATCTATCTATCTATATCCATCTGTCTACTATCTATCTGTCTAACTATCTATCTATCATATGTCTATCTATCTATCTATCTATCTATTAATCATCTCTCTGTCTATCTATCCGTCGATCTATCTATCTCTATCTATTTCTATCTATCTTTATCTGTCTCTTTCTATCTATCTCTCTACCCACCAAGCTATTTATATCTATTTATACATCTACCCAGCCATTATCTATCACCTATGCCATTTACCATTCCCTTTCATTTTATTTCCTCTAGCCAGCTCTCATGGAATACTAAGACATCACTGTAATGTACAATCCTATGATACTGTAATTAAATTAAAATAATAAATAAAGCAATTATTATGAATTAAAGAAATTAACGTAATATATCGGGTTTTAACGTCGTGGTAATATCGATGAAGTGTAGCTCTTTGTTAGTCAAACATGTGTACACTGCTGGAGACAAACAGAGGTGGTGTTTAACCATGCTAGCCAGCAAGCACGAATTTATGCAGCGACGTACAGCTCCCCAAATAAGCAAAAAAAATTTTCAGCTGTCGAAGCGGTTCTCTATAAAATTGAATCGATCTGCTATTCTTCTACAATCACTTAGCGATATTTGCCTTTAAACTTTATTTACCGAGATCTTATCAAACTTTTGAGTACACAGTTACTACACGATTCCTTGAAAAGAACAAAAATCCCGTTACGTAAGGAAAATCATGTTGAATTTAATGGCACTTTTCTATTGGAATTAAGAGAGCGAAATAGACTAGCCGTAACGTTATTTTAATTAGATAAACTTGTCTGTTTAATTAGTTTATATTAATATTAACGCAGCTATCACAGTGGTGAATTAACAATGCTAATGTTGATGAGAAATCTAATCTAAATAAACTTGGGTGTCATACTGTGCAGGCATACCACTACTTTACTTACTATACTATTTATTGCTACTGTGCTAGTTCTTGCTATTGTACTAGTAACGGCTACTTTACTACTAATGCTATATTTTACTATTTATTACGGCAATACTCGATGTATCGTTTACATTGTATGTACGACTTATTGCTACTTGACTACATAACTTTTTGCTACTCTACCACTTATTCTACTTTGCTACCTTTGCTACTTTGCTACTTTTGATACTTTGCGAATTTTGCTACTTTGCTACTTCTTGTTAATGTACGACTTATTGCTAATTTTCTACATAAATTTTTGATACTGTACTACTTTTTGCTACTTTGCTACTTTTTGCTAGTTTCGCTACTTTGCTACTTCCTGTTAATGTACTAATTATTGGTACTTTGCTATTTATTGCTACTATACCACGTACTACTATTTTGTTACTATTTTACTACTTATTACTATTGCTTCTTTACTAATTACTGCTATTTAGACTACTTATTACTATACTTGCTTGTGCTTTACTGTATTATTTATTGCTACTTTACTAACTTGACTAGTTGACAACGACTGTATTTCAGTTGCTTATTAAGCTTCCTGTACTTCCGTTGCCACACAGATACAATGCATCGTTCGTGTTTAAAATGCGCTCTATATATATATATAGGCCGTGGAGTTGTGTTTGCGCTCGGGAGCCAAAATCTCGACCCAGCAGCACGATCTGTCAACGCCAGTTCACTTGGCAGCGGCCCAGGGAACCCTCCACCTGGTCCGCCTCATGTTTGAACTGCAACCGGAAGAAACACAGGTCATCTTGGATACCGAAGATGCCCAGAAGATGACGCCTCTACATTGTGCAGCCATGTTTGACCACAGTGACGTCGTTAGTTACCTCGTCGGACAGGTACTGACAAATACAATAACGTTCTCCTATGTTTGTCCATCCTGCATTTGTCCAACCGTAACTATGAAAGTTAGTTCATTGAAGGTAAAGTTCCATATTCGATATAGGGGACTTAAACATAAATGTAACAATACCAAAAGTGAGTGGATGTAACCAAGGTTACAGACTCCTATTGTTTTGTCCAACTAATATGCAATAAAGGTTCTAATCTATTGTTCAATCCGCATAGTGTCTAGCAATGACTATAACTGTTAATAAGGTAGAGGCAAAAATCTCGATAAGATACAAAGATCAATTACTTATTCCGATAAGTTAATTCAAGATTACTAATAAAGATTGAAAAGAATAACAGACAAGACAATAATAAAGATATTAACAAAGGTTACAAGCACCTGTTCTGTTGTTATAGCGCAATAGGAAAGAAATGAATGTGATTTCTTAGAAAAAGCATTGACTGTGTCCCCGTGAGGTGCGCACGTGGCACACAACAGTAGCAAAACGCTCAATCACATCTAATTCCCCAAACCTTGTTTGGTCTTCTACTGCGTATCGTTCGTTGTACTTTCTATTTGTTTAAAAAAAATCGTCTTTTCGAACTCGTCATTGCTGTGAATTGAGAACTATCCCAGTTAGACTTCTTTGGATTGTGTAACCGAGGAATTAGTTCCAATTCACTTTTCACTGTATTCGCAGATTTCAAAGTCAGATTAGATCGGATAGCTATACATTTGAGAGTCGGAATCTAAAGATTCCCAAGGTCATGGTAACCCGTACGGACAGGTATACTGCCTGGTTCTGGTTACCTCAGATTGCAATGTTGAGTTGTCAACCGGTTCCAAGTTATGAGAATCAAGTTGAAAAAGGGGTGGTGTTACCGATATCGATATTTTTATTTACACTGATGTTGATACTGATATCAGTATTGTCATTGATATTGAAGTTGGTATCAAAACTGGTGTTGATATTGAGTATTGATGTTTCTTTTGACATTGATATGACTGTATTACTGGTGTTGTTATTAATACTAAAATTGATATCGATATTGATATTGATATTGGATATTCATAATGATACTGATATCAATATTTATAGTGCTGCCGAAATCTGTATTGGTGTTGCCATTAACACCGATACTGATGCTGATGCTGATACTGATATTGATATTGATACTGAAAACTGGTATTCGTATTCAAATCGATGTTTCAAATGTATCGTCGATATTGATTTTGATGGTTAATATTGGATTGTTATGATGCAAGTATATTAGAAATGTTACATAACACTTGTTACTGGTTGCTGTGTTACGCAGGGTGCCGACCTTGAAGCCCAGGACCGCGAGAATCGAACGCCGGTCTTGTTAGCAGCCTCCCGTTCAGCGTGGAAAACGGTTCACGAGCTTTTCAGACTGGGCGCCAGCGTCAAGGTGGTCGACAACTGCAACCGCAATGTCCTTCACTTGATTATCCTCAACGGCGGGCGTTTGGAGGATTTCTCCCAGGAACTGACGCAGGTTTCCCTTCTTCTTCAAAAAAATCCTGAATTCTCTCTTTATATTTAATACTACTAAATTAATTTGAATCAAAATGATTTCAATCAACTACTAATTAATATTCTTGAATTATTTCATGCTTGGACATGAGAAATTAAATACGACAAAGGAAATACCAGTTGCAAATTGTCCATCGTGGGTTTTGACCAATCTCTGGCTTTCTATTTGCCCTGCGGCTATGTAAACGGCCAAGTAGAAGTAGATCCTATGCCATGGGGTCACATTCTTAAGCTGGTTGAGAAAAGGACGATATTTCACAGGGTGATTTTCTGCAGTAATGTCACGTGACTCGATTCGGGAGGCGACTTTGGAGTCGACTCGACTCAGTCATTTTTGTGTCAAGTGACTCGACTTGACTATTGATTTTGCAAGTCGACTAACTCAGTTAGAGATTAGACTTGTCGACTCCAGTCGGCCTAATTGATTGCTGTCATCGACTTTAACTCGACTCAACTCGACTCAACTCGACTTGAGCAGCAAGTCAAGTTGAGTCGCTGACATCACGGCTCTCTCGTTTCGGCCTATCTTCTCTGACGGGCTGTAGGTCTCGCAGGACTTGATAGTGCTGCTGGATGAACGCGATTCTATGGGCTGCTCACCGCTGCACTACGCCAGTCGCCAGGGTCACATTCATAGCCTCCGCGGCCTTCTCATCCTCGGTGCCTGCATTTCGCTGAAGAACAATCAGAATGAGAATCCCCTGCATTTTGCTGCAAGGTGACTAGTAGTACACTAAGGTAGCTGACTAGTCAATTAAGTGGTAAGCAAATTAGCTAATAGTCTAGTTAGCCGTTTGAATGAGAATTCCCTGTGTTTTACTACAAGGTAACTAGTAGTAAACTAAGTTAATTACTTAGTTTGGTTTGGTGGGTAACTAGATTAGTTGATAATAGCTAGCTGTTTGAACAGAGTCTCCTGCATTTTGCTGCTAGGTGACTAGTAGTTCACTAAGCTAGCTGACTAGTTAGTACAGTGTGAAGCAGATTGGCTAATATGCTAGCTAGCGGTTCGGTTGTCTAGTTTGTTCTTTTACTAGATAGTACGTTGATAGAGTACTATGCTCGTAACTAGTCAAGTAATGGCTAGTAACATGTTTTCAGTCATTCAGCTAAACTCTGCTAGCTAGTTACCTGATAGTTAGCCGGTTACTTTAACCAAACTATCAGTCAGTTAGCTCAAGGCTCCATATTGCTAATTGTACCTGTTAGTTTAGTCTACAAGCAATGGTTAAAGTGTCTTTTTAATAAGTTCAACTAGCTAGTTTACTTAACGTTAACTAGGCTACTATCGTGTTAGTTGCTAGTTACACCCCGATGGTACAACCGGCTGTTTACTTGCTAATGATTAAATCAGCTACTTAACCGCTAAACTGATTAGGGCAATAATGAGTAACTAATTATCCGTGGTTTGTGTGCTAATGAAAGGTTTGGACGCTTCCAAACGGTTCGCCAGCTACTCGATTCGGACAAAGGTGCGGCCATCATTAATGAAAGTGACGGTAATGGCCTCACACCGCTGCACATTGCTTCGCAACAAGGTATTCCTCTTCAAACCAAGCTGTAATTTACATACATTAGTCGTAACGTGACTTGGTATATTAGCAGGAACCATGCGTATACTAGTTAGTTTAATTACTGAATAGTATAAGGTTAATTAGTATCAATGGGTCAATCAACTGATGGTTATGCTTAGTATACTTAGTTAACAATTGGATTCGTGAAGTGCAGACTAAATCTTCAGTGATTCCTTAACACAAACGTGTTAAACAGCGATGATTTCACATGGCCGATTGAGAAAATCTGGTGTCAGAGTACGATGCATTATGAATAACGTATAATTGAAGTCAATTACTAGTCATGTAATTACTGTAATGTATTGATATTAACGTAAATTATTAATATGGTAAGACCTTGTCTGCTTCATCTCAATCAAGGACATACCAGGGTTGTGCAGTTCCTGCTGAATCGAGGTGCATTGCTGCATCGGGATCACCTGGGTAGGACTCCGCTGCATTTGGCTGCTGTTGCCGGACACACTGATACCCTGCGCTTGCTGCTGTCTATCCACTCGCACCTTCTCGATCAGCAGGACAAAGACGGAGTAATTATCGCCTTCCTTTGAATAACGTTGAATTCGCCGTATTCATTAACTAATTATTAAATACGAATGCAATTTTGAACTTAACACGAAGGAATCAAAATCCAGCCGATAGTGTAGTATCCCTGGTTTTGGTAATATTTCAAGCTTAATTGCTAATCTAGTGATGATTCTATTTGAAATAAGAACACGGCACTGCATCTAGCGACCATGGAGAACAAACCGAACGTCATCTCGCTGCTGCTGACTCTCAACTGCAAGCTGCTGCCCAATAGCCAGGCTCTGTACCCCATTGACTACGCGATTCACTACAAGAATCAAGAAGCTGCACTGGCACTGGTTACTCACGAGGATCGGTAAGAACTAACTGCGAAATCTATCTGCGTAATGTACTATTTTCCTATTTACGTTATTTTTTATTGGAACAGTTGGTTAGCTTGTTTGTTCTTAGTATCGAAGTTTATGTTTATTGTTTGTTTGCTCGTTCATTTGTTGAATTGTTTGTTTGTTCATAGAATGGCTTGCTAGTCGTACTATGAAGTCTTTTATAATAGTATCATGCTACTGGAAAAAATTGCTTGTTCGTTGCGTTGTTCTTTCGTTCCTGATTAACTTGTGTTTTTTTTACTAGTTTACTGTTTTATCCAAGTTTTGCTTGTTCGTTGAGTCTGTTTGTTCGTCCTGTTTCAGATCTCTCCTTGCAGTTGTATCAAGTGTTTTGTTTGGTATCTATTTGTTTGCTTTGACCTCTGCAATCTTTGGTTCTAATTCACGACAAAGCATCGTGTAGCACTATCAAGTGTTTGTTGTTTATTTGTTTGTTTGTTTGTTTGAAATCAGCTTGTTTGTTGGTCGGGTGTTACGGAATGATCTTTTGAAATGCAGGGGCGACGAGATCATGCTCCACCGATCGGAGCGTACACCGTGCGTGATGATCGCACTCATCAGCGCGTTGCCGCGCATCACCGAAGCCGTACTCGATCGGTGCATCGTCAAGGCCAACTGCAAATCCGACTCGAAATCATTTTACGTAAGCCACGTTTACATCACAGATAACTATTACAATATCTAATATAAACCAAATATCAACAACTATAATTGATATAGGTAAATGTGATCCTTCTTAAAGGTATATTCTTTCTGGTAAAAAATGATCCAACATGAAGAAGTGTGGTGCTAGTGTCGTATAAGTTAACATCAACCTTCTAGGCTTAGAAGCTAAAATCAAACAAAGTTGATGTTGTATATCGGATAAAACTTGCAGGTGAAGTACTCGTTTCGGTACCTGCAAATGCCCGCCGAGCGACTGGACATGTACCGCAAGCTTCACAACGATGAAAACTGGAAACCGGAACCTCTGTGCGCTATGAATGTAAACGAATCACCAACATACAGTCTGCCGTATAATTAGAAGGGTCACACAACGGAGCCTCGCTCTCCAACTATGACATTTAATATCACTAAAACTATCAGCTTGAATATTCTGACAATTTCCAGTTAGATTCTAGTACACAAGGTGGCATTTCAAGTAAATTTTCATTTAAATGTAGCCACAAGTTTTTGAGACACAAGCAAAACTGTACTTTTAAGTAACCGGAGTCCAGTAATATTGCTCTTCAATCAAAGGCTATGGTTCGCCATGGACGAGTGGATCTGCTGTCGCATCCTCTTTCCCAGAAATTCCTCGAGTTTAAATGGCACTCGTACGGAATGTACTTCCACCTGGCCAACTTGCTGCTGTACATCCTCTTTCTGGGCTGTGTCACTGTTTTCTCGTCTGAGGTGATGGTCAGTCCTCGCTGGTACGTCAACGACAGCGCGGGACTCGATCACAATTCGAGCGTTTCCTATAGACTGGACCGTCACAGCAAAGAGGTTTTTCTTTCAATTTATTTTCTTAAGTTTAGGATTTTATGTTGACTTAACTAACAAACCGATTTAAATGAAACTTTACTAGTGTATAAAGTATTACCAGTTCTACACTCAGTATTTTTTTGGCTATTATATCTTTGAAAACTTAGGTGCCATAAGCGATCAAGTTTTCCCTAGTAAGTACCATTTTTATTGCTCTAGACTGTACTTAATAATCTTAGGTACATATTTTGCAATAAGTAATCAATGTACTTAACAGTCTTGTGCCCGTACCTTGCAGTACAGGGATGGTTCGAACACGTTTCTGACGTACATCTGCGGTGTGTCTGTCGTGGTTTACATCGGCGTCAGCGCGTTGCGCGAGTGCTGCCACATGGTGCACCAACGCTCGCGTTACTTTAGCGACATTTCCAACATCATCGCCTGGGTGCTCTACCTGACATCGGCCATCATGGTGGCGCCCGTCTTTTACGGGTCCTTCGAACCTTTCAACTACTCGTGCGCTGCTTTCGCTACCTTTCTTTGCTGGTTCAATCTACTCATCTACTTGCAACGGTACTTACATGAGATAGATACATGTATCGATAGATAGGTAGACTGTTCGATAGATGGTTAGATAGCTAGATTAATAAATAGGAGTGATAGACAGGTCTAGGTAGAGAGATAGATAGTTAGACCCATAGATACTTCCATAGATACATACATTGACAGATAGATAGACAGATAGATAGGAGTTAGAATAGGTAGCTAGGTAGATGGACTATAGAACTGCTCGTATTGATAGTATTTTGTGCTGCAGGTTTGATCACGTTGGCATCTACGTGGTCATGTTCCTCGAGATCCTTAAGACTCTACTCAAGGTACTGCTCGTCTTCTCGGTGCTCATCATCGCTTTCGGCTTGGCTTTCTACATCCTCATGTCGGACGTTAGTACCATCTTACATCTATTATAACAGTTTTCAGATAACTTAATGAACTACACTGATAATTGCTAATCATTCGGAATAATTAACAACCAACACTAACTTTTTAAGTTTTTTCGAGTACCTTCTAATTGGTCGTGCATTTGCAAAAAACGTAGAGATATTACCAAGGACATTGCTAGATATCAATAATGCCGGCAAAACAAAACTGCCGGACGCTTTGCTGTGAATACCCATGATAAATTAAGATGATTATTATGTTATAGGATAACCATATTGCATTCTCGCAAGCGCCCATCTCTTTCCTGCGTACCTTCTCCATGATGCTCGGCGAGATTGACTTCCTGGGCACTTTCGTGCGACCGTTTTACGCGGCCGAAGCGAATCGCCAGGGCCAGCAGGGTCGACTTCAGCTGCCCTACACCACGTTCCTCATGCTGTGCGTCTTCATGGTGCTCATGCCCATCCTTTTAATGAATCTTCTCATTGGTTTGGCCGTGGGAGACATCGAATCTGTTCGACGTAATGCGCAGCTTAAACGTCTGGCAATGCAGGTGAGATTTGTTTGTTTCAAAGAGAGCTGAGGTTGACAGTTCACTGCAGTTCGCATTCACGCATTCAACGCGTTCAGAGCAAAAACGAGAGCTATAATAATTTATTACATTTAGCATTTTACTTTGGCAAAACTAACGAACTGATTTTAATGAAACTTAAAACGTGTGCTAAGTACTAGTAGTTTTATACTCGTTATTTTTTGGGCTGGTCTATCTTTGAAACTGTAGGAGTAATCAGCAAAGATTACTCTACTCTCTCAAGATGGCTGCTACCAACTTTAGCTGTGCAAGCATGATTGCTACGCAACATGGCTGCCGAGTACACTCTCCTTGCTTGATATCGTCGCCTATCTGCCACGCACAATGGCGAGTCTTGTGACTTGTTTAATCAATGAACGCTCTCCTTATTCTGCACTCTGCAGTTTTATACAAGCTTTATGATTGTTTAATTGTTTAATTTTATAACCGGGTAGGTGGAGATGCATACTGATCTGGAGCGCCGTTTGCCCGAGTTCATTCTTCGCGCCGTCGACAAGATCGAGCTGGTCGAGTACCCGAACCGCACTTGCGAAAAGGCCGGCTTTCTGGGCGGTCTACTCAACCGCTTGCTCAAAAACCCCTTCGTCGAGAACGGTAACAGCCAGTGATGGGCGAAAGCGATTATTTACTAGTCATTATATAGGAATTCAAGTCTGGGTTGAATCACCGTTCGTTGTAAAATTCACCAAAATTTCAGTAGTTTGACTTGTAGGGCTAATGGTAAAATTCGGAATGATTAAGGTTAATTAAATGTTTAATTTGACCCATGGTTTGATCCCTGACTTGAATTCATTGAAGAAGACGAGGTTTTAAATATCACACTATGTACGTCAATTGAAAGAGATGCTGCCCACCACTGGTAATAGCAGATTGTTGGTGAGTCCGACAGATTCGTCAAAAAGCGATGTTGATCATCTTGCAGTCGACTTGGGCTCCGACGATCTCATCACCTCCGAAGACCGGCTCTTTGAAGAAATTTACAATCAAAAGCGCAAGTTGCGTGAAATATCCAACGCTCTCGACTCGCAGGCTCTTCTTCTGCGGCTCATTGTTCAGGTTATACAATCTCACAGCGCAAATCAGCTGCAGCAACACGTTAAAACTACATCTGAATTACAGAAAATGGAGATTAAAACAGAGGCGGATGAAATGGACGAAGGGGTCAGTCAAGAGGATCTTCGCGCTGTAGCCGGTAGCGACTTCCGCGTCTGGTCGTGCAACAACAGAACCAACCAGCTGGCGTTTCTTCGTCGTTCCGCTACTATGGGATCGTCGAAGAACCAATAGTCGTATTAGCTCACTCACCTAGTCAAAGTCTGAACTAGTTTTACATATTAGTCAGTCACGTTCAATGCATAGGAGAGTAATATTAACTGGTTAAGAGTTACTCACCGTCGTATGTTGTTCTAATCGCACGGTTGTAACAAGTTAGCGTTTAAAAGAAAAGAAGAAAAGAAGAAAAACATTCGAAATCCTGCCCAGTAACCCCCCGTTTCTATTCCAATCACTTGGTGAAATTGCACAGTAACTGTAATTGGCAGCAGGAATTTGTCAATACATTACACGTTTCATCACGCGAGTTCAACACTATACCATCGTTATTTTCGAACTTGTACCATTCTGTCCAAGATTGTGATGTTAACTTCAAGTCTAACCTCTTTTACTTCAATTGTGATTGTATCAGCATATTTCAGGTTCACGTTATGGAAATCGGTACTGTAGATTAAAAAAACGATATTTAAGTAACTTGAACATACCGAGTTGTATTAGCAACCGTTAGGTGGCAGCACTTCACTTATACTTACGTTTGATTAAATCGATCACTGTAAAGTTCCTTTGTACGACGAGTCTATGGAGTTATTCGCCGTGAGGTTGTGACCTTTGACCTCTCACATTCGTCCAGGAGTACTTCACCAATATGGAAGATAATTCTCTAGCTCTGTGTTTGATCGAGCCCCTTAAGGTAGCAACCCAAATATTTAATTTCTTGTTTCAGTTTCAAAATCATTTTGAAAAAATGCTCATTTGTAACACCTACGTCAGGGTTGTTCGATATTATATTCTTGATATAGATTTAATCGATACTATATCGAAATTTTGTTATCTGTATCGATATATCAGACAACCCTGTACGGAGAAAACTAATATCGATGTTAAGGATACATAATCTTAATATCGAAATTGATTTGCTATTGATATGATAACGATACGATATATCGACGTATCGAATTTTTTATTATCGATACCAGGATATCGGATAACCCTGACTGCTGGTTTAGATTGATTGTATTGCCTTATCGTGCCTTATTTAAGTGTTTAGCGTGGTTTTTTAATTCGTGTAGGAGCCCGGTGAACAACTGAATCTCGTCAAATACAACGAGTTGGCCGTCAAGGGGAAAACTAACGCGTCGAACCGTTTCCAGGAGCTGCTAGTCGCTAAACGACAGAAAAACTCTGCCCTGTACAAAAATAAAAAGTTGAAAATTGAGGTAACTGTGTGTCTTTCGCCCTTTTCCCAGTTTCCGTTGGTTTGAATTATTCATTCTGGGTACAAGATCAATGAAATCAGCAGCGAAATCGACGAGCTCAAGGGGGTTCTGGAGCTGGAGAAGCAGAAATGCAGCTTTTACGAGATGGCCAACAAGGAGTTGAGACAACAGTTGGCACAAACGCAACTTGATTTGGAGCGCGAGAAAGGGAGGAAGAATTTCTTTTCCCTTCGCTGCCGAGAACTGCGGCAGGAGCTCGATGAAAGTCGCTCTGCGTTGGAAGAATTTCAAAGGTAAGGCTGTGAAATTTAACTAAGTTTGTGTTTCAGGTTACTGATTTTTAACAATTTCATCTCGTTTTGCACAGAGGTAAACAAGAACTGGAACAAAAGCTGGACTGTTTACTGGAGGCAACCGAAGCAAACGAGGAAAGAACCGTATCTCAGCTGCAGGTGATCATTGAATCGTCGCACGAGTTCATGAGCAAGGTATTTAGCTTTATTACATTGTTGTCTTAGCCGAATTTTAAGTACCTGTAACTTATTTAATACGGTAACACTATCTAGCACTCTTATACTCTTATACACATG
>JAIQCU010001229.1:0-24593 GCA_022114935.1 Leptestheria dahalacensis | reverse complement strand
CTAAATCACAATCTCTGAAATTTCGCTTAATTACAATAAACCATCGAGTAGAGTCTACTGCGTGATACAAGCGCGCCGCTACGAACTTTGACATTTAATTTCAGCAAAACTACTGGTCTGAATTATCTGGAAATCTGCAATGACATTCTGGTACATACGGTGTCGGTGCAAGTAAATTCTCACTGTTACATCAATTCAACCTTGAAAGATGCAAGCATAAAACTTCGAAGCCTCTGTATATCTGGTAGACTGTACAATTCAGATGTTTTCGGTACTGTTTTCCACTTCTGCCTTTCGATCTGATGGAGCCTGTGGTTAATGGCGGGGAAGGGGAACATGACCGAGGGTGGGTTGTGTGCGTACACAAGGTGATGATGGAGGCATGACGGCTGCGGTAAAAGGAGGACGGATGGAGCAGTTGCCTATTCTCCCTCAACTTTCCCACTTGGCCTGCAGCTATTACTAGAGCCTACGCAACATAACCCACGGGGTAGGGAACAATAACTTATGGGGTGTACTTGCTTCTGACTACCAGATTGAGAACCTTATTGATCGTTTATTGCAATACGTTAAACAAATGTCTTTCACATTTACCAGTCTATATGTCCAGTGTCATCTTGTTCATCTACTGCTTAAATACAATGCAATCCTATTAATCCATCACCTTTGAGCAATGTTAACTAAATTGATTTAACAGAGTTTTAAAAATTCACTGTCTTGACAACTCGATGTCTCATTTATTACAATGGCTGGAACTCATATTTCATTATCTGTAAATCAATGTCTCTAACGACATTTCGTTAAACAACTACGTTGATATCATACCAATCCATCAGTGTGTGTAACAGTTTTGACCAATTTGATTTGGTCGAGTTCATACGCAATTCACAGTTCTAAAGTATCGATTACTTAAGCTCTATTGATATTTCAGTATTATACGCGACCGCCGAACTACCTTCTCTCCCCCCCATCTTGCATATGGTAATGTCTGTTGAAAACGCATTACGATATTCTCCCCTTTGTCCTTGAATACGGAATATACGAGCTGTGTTCGCCGTGCTAAATAACGACTGCTGCTATACATCTGACATTCCGTATGATGGAAAAACTAATATAGTTTACGTAACGCTGAATACTCTGTATATGTTAATGTAGTGCACCTTGATTGTACAGACGGCTATTGTCGGCGGCGATCGTAATTCTTGTTGTTCCATGACCGTTATAACCCCCAGTACGTACCGTAACAATGAAAGCTATCCGAGAGCGTAATATAAAACTCATCAGGATAGGGCAATCAAGAAGGCCACTTCAGCTCCAATTTATTGCATGACATGAGAGGCTCTCTCTCTAACTTCTGTATACACACACACACGTCGACTTTTAAAAGGGCTGTCTATTAAGTTTGCACTTACCGACGAAACGGACTTCCTTCTTGCGGCGAAAACTGCGCCTCAGATATTTGGCCATAGTCAAATCTCTCTCCGCCTGCCAACTCGTTCTTCTCGTGGATTTTTTTATGGTCCGCAACACACACTAGAGAGACAGAAAATTACCCGGACGTTAAAATTTGACGACTGCTGCTAGGGCGTAGGGATGGAGAGCATTCTTCAGGCTAGCAGAGATCGGATGTGATGATGAGCTTTCGAACAAGTGATTATCGAGTGAATGATATGTAGATTTCGATAACTGTCTGATGTGATTCAGTTCATATTATGGTAGTTGACAAGGATTAACTAGGTAAGTAATGTAACGTGTACAGGTGTGAAGGAATAGCTGTTGAAATGATAAATTCACAACGGGTTTCAGTGGTCAAGCAATGTTAGTGTAATCTTAAGCTTCACTAATATGTATTGATGAATCATATCACGTAATCACATTATGATATAATGGACATGATATTTTATTACATGAGGTGTAACTGACGAAAAAGTTATCATCGAACTATCAAATAACGAATAGATATTTTAAGACGCTGAATCATATTGATTCAACTGAAAAATCGCAGTCATCAATCACAATTACAAGTGATCAATGCTGAAGATTCACTCACATCACTCAAATTTCCGTATAAACTATCAAACCAATCGACTAAATAATAGATACTACCACCATAAGGTTAATTGCTGAACGCAGGTGTACGAATCAGCTGAAAGTGACAGTAAAGCAGCCGGACGCGATATTAATTACAACCAAGAACTCTAATTACCATGTACCAAACTCGAGATGAAAAGCTCACCGTGTTTGGCGTGAAGAAAAAAAGGCCCTTGTCAAGTGCAGTACGGTGGCAAAGTTCTATTGATTCAGCGGTGTGCAACAAGATATCGAGAGAGAGAGAGTGGCAGACTATCGACGATGACGTCCGATCCCGGCAGAATCCTGTGTGCGACTGGTTGCTCTGCACCGGTTCTGTGGCGCTTTAACAAACGGCGCACCCGAACAACAGGGAGGGAACAAAGCGACAGAAAACACCGAATTTCAAACTCTTGATACAAATTCAAAGTTGTATATCCCAATTATAACCTGCTGGGAGAAGGAGAAGTCAGACAAGTCCTAAGAACTTGTGTCTTTTAATATCGAATAATCTCAAGGTAGATGTCAATTGCTTATGCTAGTAGTTTTTTGTGCATTTTATCTACTAGTTTATCCAGTTGTTGCAGTAATTAGCTTATAACTCCCACAGTTATTACGTTATAGCAGCTAAAAAAATACTACGTGTAGATTCACTTATACTTGACACTCGAGTAAAATTTCGTTGAAATTGGTGCGTAACTTTGGACAAAATAAAATCCTTAAGTTGAAGGTATTACCGTATATTCTCCGCCTTTTAAAATCCCTCCGTTTTGGCTCTAGACTGTACTGCTCTTGATCACGCCCTAGGGCTTGAACTAGGTTTTTATCAGGTTCCCCAATTCCTTAATTATTTTATGTATTAAGACTTCTGCCATGTTCTAGGATAGTCAACACATGATGAAAATCTGTTCTTAAGATGTGAAATTCACATCTCTTACAGTGAAGTCTCTTTATCTGAGTTATTTGAATAACTGTTTACTATGCGTCATTCAACACACTGCAGGATTATCACAACTGTTTGAAATCGTTCGATATGCTGATGGTTATATCCTAGACAAAATCTAGGTAGCCCTAGGGTTTCTTTGTCCAGCCAATCTCCGGTTCATGTCCGTTCGTTTAAAACTATCATTCAATATGAAATAGTAAGATATCTTTTTTATGAAAAAAGTGGTATTGATCGGGTTTCCTTCAAATTGGAAGGTAATCTTATTTTCCGTTTGGGAACCTTGGCCACCGTCTTGTTCATTTAATTAATGAAAGACTTCATTCTTGGTTTACCTTGTTTTGGTTGATTTTGACTTGTCTCGGTGTGTTTCCGTGGCTCTCTGTGCACTGTGTACGCTGCATTAATTGAATTGTGTTTGTAGAACTCGAGTAGGGAAGTTGTATGTTTTCATCAAGAGGCACGCTCTCTCCACAGGTACTCGTGTTCTCTCTTGACGCAGTAATTAGCCGCTGATTAGCAAAAGTTAGCTGTTAATTAGCGCCACGTTTGATCTCTCTGCTTCGTGTTAATCTCATCCTATAACCGTGAATTATCTGTGGGGAAATTCGCAAAGTTGACTTTGCAAATCCAACTTATACGATGGGGATTTTCACACTAATTTGAACTTGTAATTGAACTTTGTGTACACGACTTTAAGTTGCCTCTATAAGTTTGTTATGATTGAGCCTTGGTTTAATTGCATATCCAGCTTTTTCGATTCGGTTTCATAGGGTCGATATTGGATCGGACTTGGAAATTGTCGCCAACTCACGTTAATTATTCAGTTCAACTGAACTTGCTTGACCCAAAATAGCCCTGAGTTTGTTAAGGTGATTTACGTTGACTTGATCTGTAACTAATAGATAGATAGATAGATAGATAGATAGATAGATAGATAGATAGATAGATAGATAGATAGATAGATAGATAGATAGATAGATAGCTAACAGTGGTTAGTTGGTACATAGGTAAACAGATAGCTAGGTGAATGGATAAATAATAAAACGGATGGATTGGTGGATGAATAGATAGATTGATAGGTAGATAGCTAAACGGATAGGTAGGTAGATAAGTTAATAAATAGTATATAGTAAAAGTGCAGTATATATAGTATATACAGCATATAGTGTTAGTCTATACATATAGTATTCTTGTTTATAGTAGTGGCTGTTGTACTCTATAATCTACAATACACAGTTGTAGTCTGTGGTATAAGTATGTAGTCTATAGTCTATAGCATCTAGCATGTAGTGAATAGTACATATAGTATCTGGTGAGTATAGTATTTAGAGTACAGTATATAGTATATAGTATGTGGCTTCTAGTATACAGTATGGAATACAGCCTAGAGCAAAACAAAAGGGTCACGAACGGTGAGGAATTCTAGTAATCCGTCTACTTTAGACTTTTATTCCGAACAAACGGATGAGCAAACGAACACTGCAAATGAAATAGATAAACCGGCAAACAAACAAACAAAACGAATGTAACAGACAAAATAACAAACAGACTAACGAAGGAACAATCAAACTAACAACGAACAAACAGATAATCAAACAAACATTCCAAATATAACCAACCAACAAACAAAAGGAACGAACGTACAAACCTACCAACAAACAACATTCACTGAACTGGAAAAAACAAAATAACAAACAAACTCGCTCACAAAACACAAACATCTATAAGCGAACGAACAAACACAAATTCTTCAGATATAAATCAATCCAAATTAAGTCAACCTACAATCCTATACTTTCCAACTGAAGCCGGGAGGCGTCATAATCTGTGCTTGTAAACATCGCAAACAAATCTGAAAACTAACAGTTATCAACTATACCAAACCAAGGTCAATAAAGCAAATGAAATTCATACAAACAAACTGTTCCATTCTGCCTATAATTCCACGACTAGATCATACAGGGAGCAACAAAATTAAGACTGTTTAACAGCGATGGTCAACAAGGGATTTCGAGGGACCTTTGGGGTGGGGGGCTTGATGGTGTTTTGACCGGAAATCACTGAAACCATACTGGAAGCCAAAGTCCAGATCATTTCCTCAATAATTCACCATCAAAGAGTTTTTACTGGTCCTGTTCTTTACGTTTTAGTACTAAATCAAAATAAACTGTTTTCTTCCTCTTGATGATCACACAAAGGGATTCAAATCTATCCGCAGTTGTTGGGAATGTCGTCAAACCTTGTATAAGAATACAATGCATTCTTGTCTAATGCTGCGGCAGCTACAAGAGACGGCGTTCGATACTATATGCGCACGGTTCCCCATCACCTGAGAAACTATTCGTGGAGGGGTCCACAGAAATCTGTTGTGATTCTTGAGATTTTCAAGGATTTTTTTTAAAGGAGTTTTGGGGATTTTTCTGGACATCTTTGAATTCTCTTTAGGAATTGAGTTTTTGGCTGAAGTGTTCGAGGATTTCCAGATTGGCGAACCCCTCGACTATTGGAGAAGGTCTCTCCATTATTATGCTGCCGCCGACACTTATTTACTTTGCAAGGGAGGAAAAAAATCCTGCAGGAATGTGTTGGTCCTCACTCTCTGAACATGGGAAACTATCGCTTCCTTTCTCTTCTCTTTTGTTTCTGCTTTTCGCTGTTTTCTTCCTTACTTCAGGCAAAGGCACGAAGATTGAATATGGAAAAGCAATCTAATTTCAATCTCGCGTTCGGCAACTTCATTAACTAGAGACTTTTCTTTTCTGCAGGATCTTTGCTGAATTGCTTCTTTCGGTAATCGGTACTGAAGGAAACGACAAAGTAAAACGAGTCAGTTTTAGGACGAACTGAGATCTGACCTTGAGATATCAATGTGGTTTTAGTTAAGTGTATAAGAATGTACTTCGAGTCTGTAGGGTCCTGTGGGTAGTTGGATGTATAGTTAGATGGATAGTTGGCTAGATAGGTAGATGGGTAGATAGGGAAGATGTATTTGCTGTATGTCCATCTAACTATCAATCCTTGTAACTGTCCACCCATCTATCGATCGATCTATCTGTCCATCCGTCTTACTGTCTATCTTACTATCTATATATTCCTCTAAACTATCAACTTACTATCTCGTCAGCAGAATATCCATCATACTATCCGTCAATCTATCAAGCTCATCCATCAATCTATTCGTCTTACCTCTCATCCGTCTTATTGCGTATGGTACTATCTATTCATTAATCTATCCGTCTAGTTAGCTACTTTTAACTATCTATTCAGCTAATTATCTATCCATCTGAACTATCAACTATCTATCCATCTTATTGTCCGTCTTGCTACACATGCAATCATCTTCCTACTATCCAACTAATTATCTCTTCAGCTAACTATCTATCCAGTTATCTATATATATTTCAATATTACCATCTATCTATCCCCATCTATCTATCCATCTTACCTGTGCGTCCGTCTTCTCGTGTATTATACTGTCTGACTATCTAACTATCTATCCAACTAGGCAACTATCCAGCTAACTATGATACCTATACAGTTAACTATCTATCCATCTATCCACTTGTATATCCATCTAAGCTGACTACCCTGTAACTATTGATCTATCAATGTATCTCACCTATCCATTCATCTTACTCTCTATTTTATTATCTACCTAGTCGTCTACCTATCTACTCAGGTCCATCTATCCATCCATCTGTCTGTCCACCTTACTCTTGCCTACCCATCTTTGTATCCATTATACACTCTTACTACTTTTAATAATCGCCCAAATGGCATGCCAATTATGCTATAACCTGCGTACAAAAAACTACATCTAAACCTACCATATTGCTACATATACTGTACATGTAATAAACTTTAAATACACTATACTATAACATACTGTATACTGCAGACTATAAAATATAGTTTATAACTATATACTATATACATACTCTACTACTTTCTTGTCCAAATAGCATACCAGTGAAACTTTATGCTGAATTCTGGATACTATGCCTACTACTGTAAACTACATCCAATGGACTACGTACTATAAACTACTAACTAAACTGTATATTACACACATGTATTGTAATATGTACCTATACTATAGTATGAAGACTTGGGGTGAGAGAGAAAAATGGATGGCTGGCTGCAAAGTGGAAAGTGATAAATTATTCGATTCCTTTGAGTGTGTTGTGATATATGGGCCTTTCTCATTGCCCGTCACAGGGTCCTCGCCATGATCTCGTGCTCAAAGGCTCTCTTATAGCTCTTTGACCAACACGTAAAACTACTCTTAAGCAACCGAGCTGCCAATTTCTCAAAGTCTCGAGCAAAAAGCAAAAAGAGAAGGTTTATAGCCAAGTTGCAGATCCTTGATTTGAAGTTTTGGGGGTTACCACACGATCTTGCGAAGAATGAACCTGAATTCTATCTTCTGGGGTTTATGGGTTGAATTAATCACGTTTCGTTGCCTTTTGTTTGTTTGTTGGTGGCTTGTTAAGATGATGACGTTTTGTTTTGTTGGTTGCTTGATTGTTTGTTTGCTGTTTGATTGTTTGTATGTTCTTTGTTTGCTGGTTGATTGATATATGGTTGTTTGTTTATAAGCTTGGTTATTTGGACGTTTGTATGTTTTTTTGTTGTTTGTTTGTTGGATGGAGATGATGTTTTGTTTTGTTTTTTTATTGTTGGTTGTTTTTTTTGTTGGATATTTAGGAGATGATGTTCTATTTGTTCGGCGTTTGATTGTTTGAAATTATATGTGGTTGTTTGTTTCTAGGCTTGGTTGTTTGGACGATTGTGTATTTGTTTGTTGGTTGATTACTGGTTGGATGTTTAGAAGATGCTGTTTTGTTTGTTTGTTGCTAGGTTGTTGATGTTTTGCTTGTTTGTTTGTATGAATGCCAGCTGCGATTGATATTTTGTGTTTGTTTGTTGTAGTTTAAATATTTGCATCTGTGTATGCTTCGTATGTTTGTTTGTTGGTTAAGTTAATTGTTTGTTGCGATGTTTGGTCGTTGTTTACTTTGATTTCTCTGGTTTGTGTTTGTTTGTTTGTTGGGTGGTTATAACTGTTGGTTGTTCGTTTGTTTATTTGAATTTATGTAGGCTTGATATTTGGTTGGTTGTTTGGTTGGCTGTTAGTATAGTTTTGTTTGTTTGTTTGTTGGTCGATTATTTGTTTGAAATAAAATCGTTCTGTGTTGTGACACATTGACACTTGTAGTAAGTGCCTCTTTGCCAAACTGTTTGTTTAGTTGTCTGTTAGTCAATTTGTTTCTAAGTATGTTTGTTCCATCTGCTCTCCAGTTCATGTTTGTTTGTTCTGACTGTTAAAGCACGTCAGCAATTCTTTCAAGCGTTATTTATTGGCTTTAATGTTTGTTTATTGGTTCCTACATCTTGCAAATTGACTTCAACTTTGTTTGTTGACACGTGTATTGTTTTTGGGTTGTTTGGTCAATCTTGTTGTTTGTTCGGTTCACTTCCTCATTAACAGAAGTTAGCAATTGTATAGTGAACGTGTCGTTTGTTGTTTTGAATATCGCTTACTTGTTTGTGCGTCTTTCTTGTTGTGTTTTTGACGTTTCTTCAATAAATCCGTTCTCAAACGTCATAAAGTAAAAGCGTGTAAATTATTGTATTATCATTTTTTTCTTTCCTAATCTTTTCTTTTCTTTCTATCTCTCTTACACACTCGTACTTTACAGTATTTCTTTGTTCCCCTCCTTCTGGTCTGGCGATCCTGCAAGTATAGCGACCAGCCATTGTGTACACCGACTACGTGATCCAATAAGAAAATCCGTCGAGATCGAGATAATCCCCTACGGTTACTTGGATTTTTCCTCCTTTCCTTTTTCATTATTCAAAGTCTGATTCTGAGAAAGCTTCATCGGTATAAGGAGCTTTAAGGCAACTCGACTGAATGTCACCCACGAGTATTCAGCAACTTAATCCTCGGGGCATCGTCTTATAACAGAACCATCATTTTGCTTGACGGATTATGAAGATACCAGTAGCGAGCGGCACGTGTCGCACCCACAGTGATACTTCTGACGCGTACGAGACTTGGCCCAATTACCAGCCATAATTTATTTGCTGTTGGTAATTGTTTTTGTTGTTAATATCCATGATCATATTTGTCATTATCAGAGTGACTTGAGGTAATTTCCGTTGATTCAGTTTACTGAACTTAACTGAATAATTTCAGTCATTATAATCAGACTTGGTAAATATATTTCTTTAATTAGTTTTGAATTTTAATATATAAATATTTAATATTTAAAAAAGTTGTGTAACTAGAATTAAGCATGTTATTAGATTTGAATCGCCCAAAATGGCGCATTTAAGTTGCTGTCAGAAAGAAGAGTAGCGCAGTGAAGATGAGATGCGAGTTTTTCCCGCTAGGGGTTCGTATAGATTCGCCAGAAACTAACCGAGAACAAACAAAGTAACGAACAAGCAAGAATGTTCGTATAGTTGTGAAATTCAAATATACAATAAAGGCGATATACTGAGAATGCAACGAACAAACATCTGGATATGTTTGTTCCATCGATTACTGGACATAATAGAAACGTGCTGTTAGACGATGAACAAAAGATTTGAGGAACAAACACCGACATGAAATAGCTAGGTCAAGCAAACAATCAAGTGCTTCGCAGAAAATGTTGTCTGATGAACAAACACGACAAACAACCATTCTACCACATGGAACAAACAACGGAGCAAATAACAAACAACCAAATCAAATGAATTCGTAACTAACGGAAACAGAAGGCCAACAAACACATCCTTGTATCAACAAACAACCAAAACAAATGACTGCAGGTAAAAAACCAGAGAACCATAGGAAAAACAGCAACAAACACACGAACTAGCAATCATTCGTATGAAAGCAAACAACCAAGACAAGTGAAACCCACGATCCAATCGACAAAAATCAAATTAGTCGACAAACAACCCAATCAAACAAACAAACAATCAAATAAACCAAACAAAGGAAACAAACAAATCTAACCAACCAACAAGCAATTATCGAACAACCATTTCATTCCTTAACCTCAAACCCTGCCATCTATAAGAACAAACAACCAAACTTTTGGTATAAAACCTCCTCCAAAATCAAACTTGAAAACATCGAACACAGCCAACAAACAAATCCAACTAACAATCCAACAAACAGTGTTAAATGTCACATAACAACAATTAGACAAATTCAACAAACAAACAGATTTGCGTACAAACAACCAATTATTGGAATTGCTACAAACTTGGATAAAATAAGAGTAATTCTAATGCTCTTAAATGAAATTAGATTTTTCTTTTTGACGTTGAAATATAAAAGTATAGTTTCCAAGTGTCTGTGAGTCAAGGAATCAATAGACTGAAATGAATGGGGGCGAGTGAAAAGAAGGTAATGGCGAGAGTTGGCAGCTTTCCTGGCAACAATTTCGCTTCCGTTTCCACTTTACCGGTCCGCTATATCAGGTCATCTCTTCGTTTTTTTTTCTGCAGGAAAATACTACTGTCGACCTCCTCGTCGAGTGACGTCAGCCGCCTTTGGGTTCATAACTTGAAGAAATAGCAACTTCTGAAACTCGCCCCACCAAACATTTGGCTACCGGAATTACTGCTTTTAATAGTTATACGTACCCTATGTTACTTATACAGTATCTATACCAATATCAGAATTTAATCATCTTTTAGTATCAGTATTGATTTACATTATCAAAAAAAGGTTCTGATTTCACTGTTTTTCGTTTGTATTTAAAAAAAAAGACTTGCAAGTTAGTGGTAACAGCGTAGCAGAAGCCCTCGTGCACGACGTTTGGTATGATGGGGAGGAAACTGTAGTTGCACAACCTGCCGCTAGGTGGCGCTGACAACCACCGACACTTTAGCGACATCTACAGTCTATATAGTAAACTGCGTTTTCAATACATCAAGGCCCTGGTAATCTACCTATATAGGTATATATATATATATATATACAAATATGTATGTCAAACTAGTTAGTATAAAATTAAGTTGATGAATTTGAATAGGAATAATATATCTGAAATGAGATATCGAAATCTCACTTTCAATTCCACTTAAAATGCATCGCCTGTATGATCAACGAATGTATATACCGATATATAATTTGATATTGATAAAATTATACAAAAATAAAGTTGAGCTGCAGATTGATAGTCTGTCGATCAGTTTATTCAAGTCCTCGCAACTCGTTTCCATAAAAATACACATTTGAATATGACAACAAGACTCGCGGTAGTGGGGATTGCCTTTTCAGAAAAGAATGTGTTATACGTATATTTATATATTATACCGAGCTATTTAAAACGACGACACCATTCCGCAAATATAAATCAATTTTATGTGTTTTCGTTCGCTTATTTTATTATATTTTTTTGTCGATTTAGTTTTATTTTTACGTTTTGGACGTAGCGGGTGCCGGCTACAAGAGGATGCCTGGCGTTAGCGATAAATTTTCGATGGATTTCACAAGCGCCTCGTCCTGTACCAGAAATAAAACGCATTTCAAGGTTAACCGTTTTCACTTTCACGATCTCTGTGTTTGATTTTAACCTCTTTTTCAACACTATAAACTTCGTAGTATAACATTCAACGACTTATTAACTATTTATTTAAATCTTATTATATTAATTACCTTATGAATAGAGTCTAGAGCAATAAAAAAGGGCTCTTGCTTGGGGAAAAGTTGATCGCTTATAGCGCCCATGTTTTCAAAGACACAACAACCAAAAAATATTGAGTGTAGAACTAGTCCTACTTTATGTACTAATAAAGTTTGATTGAAATCGGGTTGATAGTTTCGCCAATATAAAATTCTAAAGTTAAACGGATCCATCATTTCCTAACCATTCAGAGCCCTTTTTTGTTTGTTCTATAGACTGAACCTTATTATTATTCATCTGTTCAAGTTCGTTTAGTAATTTTACCTGGGTGCAAGCTTGAAGGAATACGTCCAGCGTAACGACGCCATCTCCATTCAAATCTAGTTTCTAATGATAAAAGTCAAGATAGGGAATTAGCAGTTAATGGCTATCCAAATTTGGTTTCCCTATCTATAATTTGCTGATTTTGTAGTTATTGTGATTATATTAAAATAATAGCTACCTGAAAGACTTTATCTGTCTGCTGGTCAATGCAGTCAACGATAGCAGCTGAAGAAGGACATCTATGGTCGGTGGACGAACTTGCCGAGTGTTTGGCAGCTTGCACGATGTGTCCTGAAGAAACAACAACAAGGAATATTGATGTTGAAAACATCGGATTGTTGAATACATTTCGATAATCGAGCTGTTAATTTAACTAAGCAATTAAGTTTAAGTTGAGTTGTAGAAGAATAGGATTATTATCTATAGGACAAAAGGAGCTTTTGGCTGGAAAAATCGATACGCACGATACGACACGTATACGACTGAAGGTCTCGGAAATCAGCGTTTCGTTTATTGTGTGTACAACAGCTGTGTCATCACTCGTCACAAAAACTAGAATCAGGTTAATCTATACATTAACATCTAGATTCTGTATGTTACTTGCATTGCATCAAATAATACATTACTAAAATAAGGAAACCGTTATTAGAAATAAGATTATTACAATAACCGAAATGTAATTAACAACTCGAGGTAAAAAAAATCATCGATATACGTAGAATCGGATAGTTAACTAGATAAGAGTTATCCTATTTTTTCGACCGCCTTAAAAGTAGTTTTAAGATGAACGAATACTATTTGATGAATAATAGGAAGTACAAAATAATTAAACTTAAAATTTGGTTACATTAAGCACGGGATCATATGACCGCTTTTCGTTAATAGAACGTCTGCATATCAAGTCAATTTGCACGTTTGCAGTGGATGGCAACTGAACGTGCACTGGCACAGGGTTAAAGAAGACGCACGCCCTTCGATTACCCTACCAAATCACCCCTAACTGCTTCTGTCACGCTATTGGTTGTCCTTTACATTTGGCTCTTGGAATTGCAGGGCTAGAGGTCAATCACGCGTTCGTACTAATGATAGGTAGGTAGATAGATGGATAGAAAGACAGATGGATATGTAGATAAATAGATAGATAATAGATAGGTAGGTAGGTGGGCAAGTAAAAATAATAGAGACAGATATATATATACATAGATAGATAGGCAGACAGACTGATAGATAGTTAGACGGAGATAGATAGATAAATAGATAGATAGATAGATAGATAGATAGATAGATAGATAGATAGATAGTCAGATAGATAATGTATAATGTTACCGCTGATTGCGAGACGATGTACGGCGGTGATGACATTCTTGAGCTCCTGGCGACTGATTGCCCCATCGGCGTTGGCGTCGTACAGGCCGAAAACCCATCGCAATTTCTCTGGAACGCTCCCTCGTGATACCGATGAGATTCCCATCAACAACTCCTTGGACATATAACCAAAACAACATTATTTTCAATTACTTATTAATAGATTACTTGTAAGTTTGACTTTTAAAGCTTATAATACTTAGCCTTTAGTATTACGTACTTATATTTATAACGCAGTACATGTAAACTATATGAATCGATAGAAAATTTACTACTTCATCGTAGAATCAAACGTATTCTTTTAAAACATGAAACTCGGTATTTTGTTTATCTATTTTAACAGAGTATACTTTTAAGAATGTCGCCCCCGACCCTGCGAGTGGACTAAATGGAAAAAGCAACCACGCTGAGACTTGCGGAGCGGAACTACAAATAAGATCAGCTCTACTTGACGGTAAAGTGGGTGACATCCCACAGGGCAGAAAGTTACTTTACGACTAATCAATCTCCCTACGTAGATGAATTCCATAAGAGTCAACTTAACTTAACAGTATTATCATTTAGTTTTCTATAACAATATATTGTCACTCTTAAAGTTTTATTGTATTAAATCTAATAGTCATAAAAATACAGTGTATGTGACTTAAAATGAACGACGAAAACATGAGATTTAAGTCTGTAGTAAAGTGAGGATTGGCTTTTTTTCGGAGGAGAAGTGCCCTTTAGCAGGTGCTACCGTTTGCTTCCAATCTTTAATTAGCTCCGCTATAAATCGCCAGAACGGCATTTGTGAGGGCAACGCGAGCCAATTAGCTTTGGACTATGTATAACGTGACGGGAGAAGGTTATGGAAATACGTCTATAAAATAATATCTTACGTAATATTGTAATCAATACAGGAAGTATAGAAATTCAATAACTGTATTGAATGACAATACATGTGATAATTTTATCCTGTGATTACTTGACATGGGTTATACTTATGGACGTAAAATAGCAAGTCGTTTATGTTAATTTGAAACTTTGAGTTGAATTGAATGTTGACTGGGTGGGGCAGATTTATATAAAAGTTAACTTATGTCCTTGGGGTAGACACGCAAACATGTATGTAATTAAAGTACATTATCACGGTTAATTATAGCTATATAACATCCAATGCTACTCAGAGAGACTACTAGTCAGAGAGATATGGTGGGGAATCGCAATGATTTGCAGCATTTGGGGATTTTATTCTGGCAAAACTAACAACCGGATTTCAACGAAACTTGACACACGCATTGAGTACAAATAGCTCTACACTCAGTATTTTTGGCTTAATATATCTTTGAAACTGTAGCAGTAATAAGCAGTCAACTTCTTCGCAGCACGAATCCCATTTCATTGTTCTAGACTGTACTACGCTGCTCTCTACAGCAGTACAGTAGGCAGGAGTAGGTAGTAGTGACGTAGTAATTGTAGTAATAGTAGTAATAATAGTAGCAGTATTTATTAGTAGATGTCAATACATAGTAGTGGTTGCACAATAGGTAGCAGTACGTAGTAATACGTATATACGTAGTAATAGTACAGTAGGTAATAGTCGTAGTACAGTAAGTAGTAGTAAGTAGTAGTAAGTAGTATGAATATCAAAGGTAATATAACTAGTAGTATATTCGCGGTAGTGTAGGTGATATAGTTATGTGACTAATAGCAATAGTGACGGTTTGGATAGCAGTGGTGGTTATAGTAGTAGCATCAACAGTAACAGCAGTATCATTAGTATGACTGGTGACAGTTTCAACAGTATTGTAGAAATAGACGTACTGACTTTGACCGTAACGTATGTATTACGGTCAATAAATCCACCTCAGTAGTATCAGCAATCAGGTATTAGTGATCAGGGTAGTAGTTTACTTAAGTGTACTCTAGTCGTATACTACTAATGCCTTGTCGTTACTGGTGCTATAGCTGTAGTCATTACGGTAGCAGTTACAGCATCCGTTATGTTAACAGTATTCTCAAGGTAGAGTACAAAAAGGTTCTGTATAATTTTAGGTTCTTATTTTGGCAAAACTAACAGCTCGGTTTACATGAAATGTTACTAGTACATACAGTACTGCCAGTTCTACGCTCAGTATTATTTCGACTGTCACATCTTTGAGAACATGGATGCCATAAGCTATATCAACTATTCCCCAGCAAAAACCCTTTTGTATTGCTCTAGACAGTTCGAAAGAATCACTGTTTCCCAGCAGATGGTGTTAGAATTAACTGATAGATAGTTGATTAAACTTTAGAGATAACTGAGATTTTTCTATTGTGTTTAAAGTTGTTTGACGGTATTGAGCTCGTTTTGTTGATGCAAATATCACAGTGAATTCGTTATATCCAAGAAAGGAAACCTTACACGGGCTGTGCTCTCGACTGTTGATTGGTACAAACTGAAGAGCAAATTCAAGCCCTTGTGCAATTTGTTATGCATCCTTTATCCAAGAAGATCAGTGCAAACACGACCAGCACTCGCGCTTCAGAGGACATCGAGATTCCGTGATTCTATGCAGCACATATACAAAACAACTTCAACAATCTTTTCACTTTTCATGACATCCTCCATCAGTTTAATCTGAACCAAGACCCAGCAGGTGTTGCGTTGCTTTCCCTCCTAAAGGAACACCCAAAGACCGTCTCTCATCAACTTATTGAATAAATTATACGTTTAAGGAAACTTGTATATCTTAAAATCCTATACCTTTTACGTATATCCAGCGATCATAATGAAACTTGGTTTAATTACTGATTTAGGTTGCATGGCTATTTTGATCTGTTGAGATGAACGAAAGATCAATAAAGACGCTTGTTGAGTTGCATACTTATGAATCGGGTTTCTAGCCTAATGCAATCAAAGCACCAAGCGACCGGGTCCAGGAACACTTGATTGCAATCAGCCGTCTATTGCATCGCCCGGGATCTTCTAATTAATCAGAAACTTATTTTGTCGGCTGTCATTTTTTTTCCTTGCCCTGTATATCCCAAACTGTATGGGAAAGCTATTCGTGCATCACTAATATGAGTATCGATCACGCGATAGACTCTCGAAAAAAGGGGGTTCTGTTGAACGTATACTTACTTCAAAGGTCAAGTATCCCTTCCTATTGGTATCAAAGGCGTTGAAGAGTTGCGAGGCGTAACTGGAACAATCTGCAATCGAATTAGTTATCAAATTTAATGCCATGTTCATTAACTTAAAACCTGAAAAGCTGAAAACTAAACCGTATAGATGATACGGTTTTATGGTCGAATATTATACTAAAGGAGAGAGAAGGGCCATATATAGCATTAAGTGACTGCGCGCACTTACCACCTAATGGAAAGTACTTGTTCAATATGGTTCGAAAGTGTTTGGCTTCAGCAGCTCCGCTAGGGCATTCCTGAAAAGCAATTGCGTTTAATTAGGTCTATTTACTTTTAAACGAGAGACAGACGGCAAACTAAACGACACACAGGTGTTTGGGACAGTTTGACAAAAGAGAACAACCAGGACGGATTCAATCTAAGTGCGCACCAACAGGGATTGCGCCTTGCTTTCATTCTATCTCTCTTGTTATTTTCTGAATCTTATTACATTTTACAAAGGCAATTGGACCATCCCTCAAGGGGTTCATCTGGACCTTCAACAAAAATAAAACAACTTTTCATACTGTTTTAGATGAACAGTTCGGAAGTGGTTCAATTGCCCCAGCATAATCGTACGTTTACTCTAACTATGCTAACTGATTCAACTTCCACATTCTTCATTACATTATAACTGTCATTAACTTTCAACGACCTAGAATAAAGTTCATATTTTATCACAAATGATATTGGGGCAAATGGACCACCTGATGGTCAACTATTTCAAATTTGTCACAGTGTTGTACGAGAAGACGACATGTCTAACGTGCAGTCCTATGGTCCAATCGACCCAACATTCGATTAAAATCAAGTAGTCGAATCTTCTTGTCTGCATAATTACTTGAACTTAAACTGTCAAGTGAGTGATTGTTTTTATAGACGAGGCTTTTGTTTATTGTTGTTGTTTTCCACAGAAGTCTATCTGAGTTGACCCCAGCAAGATGGTCCAATTGCCCCAACTAGTGTTAGAGTACACATGAATTACTTGTTTGAACGCGCGGTAGAAAAACTTGAGCTCTTCTTTGGTCAGTTGCGTTGCTCGGCAAAGTGCCTGCAGGTTTTTGTCGGGCCTCTTGGGTCGTTCGGCGACAAATCGCTCTTCGTTGGGCACACCTGTCACGTCCGCCAGAGAAAAGACACACAGAGTCCAAATTATGGCTGTCATCTGCGACACCCCAACCGAGTTACCGCACTTTCGCTCTCACCACCCGACTAAACCGGGGGAGGGGGGCGGTTTGAATCTACTTTGCACTCGTGCCATTTAACGATCCGTGACCAGTTTTCTCAAGTTTACTTGTTGGTCATCGATTCGAAAAGAATCGGGCTATTAACGGATAGGTAGATGAATGGTTAAGATAGACAGATCGATAGACAGGTTGATAGATAATGAGGGATAAGTTGTAAGTTAAGTTAAAACAGATAGGCAGGCTGGTATAGTTAGTTATGTAGATGGTTAGATAGATAGATAGATAGATAGATAGATAGATAGACAGATACATAGATAGATAGATAGATAGATAGATAGATAGATAGATAGATAGATAGATAGATAGATAGATAGATAGATAGATAGATAGATAGATAGATAGATAGATAGATAGATAGACAGACAGCTGGATGAATGGATATTCCACAACACAAAAAGTTCCGTACAAAGAGAAGACAGTCTCTTATTCATTCAACCAACTAGTCGAATTCAAAACTTATGGAACTTGTTATAATCAGTATGCTGAACAGACAGTTGTTAAGAAAAGACGTGAAATTTGACACTGTATGCTTGTCAAGAGCATGACTTTGAGAGGCGATCGATACAGCTTGCCACAGAAAGAGCTCTTATACAAAAGAGAAACATGGAACAAAACCTCAATAAAACTAAACAAACCTTGAAAGGTGACATCTTTGAGGGCTTTCCTGAGAAACTGTCGGACTCCTCCATACATGTTTTTAGCTGGTTTACTCCAACTGTGTCCTCCCCTAGCTGGAACTATAGGACTGCACGAAACCGAGACATCGACATCGTACGGATATGGTGCTACGCACTGACTGGAAGAAAACGAAGTCCTCGGTAGCGATTCCAGGTAACCGGGGCTGAAATCGGAAGCATTGTCATCAGCCAGGTCACCCAAGTCGCAACTGGACATACGAGATGGGCGATCTCTTGCTAAGGCCATAATTTGGGAAATCAGTCAACTTGAAGCGAGCGTCGAGCAAGAACGCCGCACTGGTGCGAGATCGTCAATGAACTGACCAAAGAGTCTCGGTGAGCAAGCAAGTACACCGGCTCCTCCTCCCCCGATCCCAGGCAACAACCCTATACGGCTACAGGTGGTGGGTCTTTCTGTGTAACGCCAACCTTGTCCTGGGATTAGCTGACAAGAATCCTGGTCTCTCTCTTTCTCTTCTCATAATAAGTAGCATTAGTATTAAGATGACAAGAGGCCAGGATTTACCGAAGGAAAGAAGAAACGAGTGGCATATGACACCGACAGTTCTTTCTGCACAACGCATCAATTCTTTGTGTACATTTATATAAAGATTATTAGACAGAGGTAAGATCTATTTTACAAAATACCTGTATAATATAAAATATATATTTTATATATCAATACTGCATTAGTCAAATTGGTAAAGTAACTGTTTACAAAATTTGCTTTACCTTTTTATGTTAAAGTAATCGTGTAACTTTCTCTTTATGGTATAGACATTTGTTCTGGTTTCTCCGTTTTGGAAGTATCAAGAGATTTACAAGCCAATCTGTACAGCAGAAAGAAAGTGTATACACAGAAGAAGAGAGTCGTCTCAGATAACTATACAGATAACGAACCCACTGAAAAATGATCATCATAACAAAGCATGGTACTTTGCCAACTAGACATTGAAAAAGAGAAATATTAGTCGAATGTTGTGTAGTAGATACGGGTACCATAATCAAATATGATCTTGCGTATAGGCTGTGGATCAATATTCTCATACGTGGATACCGCTGTTCAATTAGAAATCGATACCTTCCGTACAGGGATGCTTTTCCAATTGAAAAGCCAGCAAATAGATGCAAGTCAGATGTAATATCCCTGTAAAAGTCCAATGATGGATAGGCGGATAGATACATTGATGCAGTGATAGATATATAGACCTTTGTTACATGTATGCATGCATCTTAGATACATAGAGGGAACGATGGCTGGACGGATGGGCTGGTGGATAGCTAGATAGTTAGTTAGTTAGTTAGATAGACAGATGGATAGAAGGATTGCATGGATGGTTATATAGAAGCATAGAAGTATAGATACTTGGGTGGACGGATGGATGACTAGATGTATGTATGGGTGGATAGATAGAGACAGATAGACAGATAGATAGACGGACAGACTCGTAATTACCTAGAGAGAAACATAAATGTATAGCGTACTTAGTGAAATTGTTAATACTATTCCTCCTAGGAGAAAAACGGTCCGTCCACCACGATTACCGGCAAAGTCAGTTCCCGTGAATCACAGCTTTCACGGCTACGAATTGGAAAGGACACACGGGCATCCATTAGTAGCGCGCAGAATAGCCGCGACAATACATTTCCGCAAGAGAGAAAGACAAAAAATGACCATAACGCTTTCAAGTCCGTCCATGTGGCACGCATGACTGAGTAGCCCCACCCCGGTAATGATTGTATTTACTCAGCGGTGAGATACGAGTAAATTGAATCGGCAACCGAGGTGATTACGATTTGTTATTTCCTCATCAACACCTCCGGTGACCCGTGTACACAGCGCAACTGTTCCATTGACGGGTAAATACGCACCTGTTTCTTTCACCCTATCAAAGGTAAAAATACAACCGCTGATATTTAATGTTTGAAATCAAACCCGCGTTATCAATGACCTGCACAATTGTAGCTGATACTGTTTAACTTAAGTATGCTAGTATGCAGATGTATTTCTTCTAATCCTGTTTTACGTCTTTCACTCAGGACTAGTTCTTGTGATGGAGATTTAGTGCCAGCACTTCTGCTGATTTCACTCCGTTGGTGTCTTTTTCTCTCTCCTTTTTTCCCCCAAACCTGGAGAAGTCCCTGAAGCGTGACGGGATTGAAAAGGTATAGCTGATTAGCCTAATGGACGTTGCTATTTTCACGCCAGGCTTCGACAATGCAACAGTTTCCCCGTGGCATATAATCTGGCAGGAATTAGGATTTTCATGCCAAGCGTCGTAAACAACAGGCGTGTTTACAAACCATATGGCTCTGGCTCCATTGTTGTACGCCCTCAATTTCCAGATTAAGCCTCCAAACTCCTTCTCTTCAACCCAAAATATAACGTAGGCAAAACTCAACAATAAGCCACTTGGATAGCCAAACTTTCTGACGTATTATTAACCGTTCAACGACTTCCACATCGTAAGCTTCTGTTAAGGTTTATACGGGTATTAAAACAGGTGATTTGATGGTGTTTATGGTTTGAGACTATGAGCGTAAATGAGCAAGTTTGTTCTGAATTACTAGGTTAGCGTGCCTGTCAAAAAACTAAGAGTTGGAACAATGCTGTTGTTTTCCAAACAGCAGGTCCCCACGCCCATGTTGCGGCAGAGTGACGATTGCAGTAAAAGAGCAGATTGCGTGCGCTTTTACAACCGTACTTTCATTATTCGACATGAAAGATTGGAGCTTTTGATTAATTCAGGTTTGTTTCGTTTTTTTTTCCTTCCAATGTATTAAATTGTAATTTTTTTCATAACTAGACGCCGGACTGTGCTTTTTTTCACTTGCTGGCCAGCTGACTGCGGTACACTGAAAGTAATGTGTCGATCACTTCGGGGTTGTAACCTTCCAAGACTGGCCGTTTGTCTTCATTGCTGCAGCTCTGATACAACGACATTTTCTCCCGGAGCCAAAACAGGTTCTTCGCCATATCCCCAGCTTCCGCGATGTTGAGCGAATTCAGCTGCAGGGCTCCGAAATAAAAGTCCCTGCCATCTGTTTGGACTGCATTCAAAGTGATGGGCTCCGGCAAATCACCGATGTCGCTCTGGAATGTGAACAATCAAAACACAACGGCACAAGTTGATTTAAATATGTCGTAATCTATACAGGGTTTTCACTTGTGGTTAATTTGATTACCCCGTAGATATTGCGAGCCTGAGAGGCAGCTACAGCAAATGAATGGGCCAGTAGCCTCCCGTATAGGTTGGATTCGGTGCTCTTTATCCGGGGCTGGTTATGACAGAATACGGCCAGGCTGACAAACGGATAGGGCGAACTCTTCTTGGCAGCTAAATAATATGTAAAATGATACCAAAAAATTAAAACCACTTAGCCTTACAGTAGATTAAGTTTGAAAGATGATTACGAAAATGATCTTCCAGCCGGTAAATGTTTGCCTTTATCAGATTAACCGTGGGGCCGAGGGGATAAATAGACGGCAACTTCTGTGGTGTCACATCCTGTCCGTACGGTTCCAATGGCGATTTGCTCAAAAACAGGTAATGCGGCTTCAGAGTGAAAATTAAAGGTGCAGCTTCGTTTTCAAAGACGACCTTGACCTTCACTTCGGTAGCAATATGAAGATTAGACGGTTCGGCTTTCTCGGCGACCAGCTGCGACTCGCATATGCGAAACAGGTTGTCCATCAGGAGTGTGCTGCAACAATGTTAGTTTTAATGGTCCCGTAATTCACACTGTAATGAGAACAAACATACTTTTGACGCCGCTTGGGAATGCCGTATTCCCGAGGATAGTTCCATCCGGGCCGTTTCACGTCTACAAGCTTTGGTAACTTCTCTTGAGCTGCGTCAAACAAGCGCGAGTGTATGATAGCCCTGGCAGAACATTATGCTAATGTTAATTCATTCTAATTATATGACTTGAGTTGTTACTTTTGAACCCTTTCGTGCACGTCCGAGCTCGACTCAGTGTGGAACTGTTTGACTCTTTCTGGCAGACTCCTTTCGACAATTTGCGCCTTGGTCAAGTTTAATCCTTGATCGAAGCCTCCAAGAAATGACGTATGCTCGTTATAGTTGACACAGGGTTGATCATGCCAATCTGGGTGCGACCGATCTAGACGCGGCCTCTGTTCAATGGTGGATTCGTCGATTTTTCCGTCATCGACCTCTGGAATCCTAAACACGCAAACTCTGAATTATACGATAACATCGCAGTATACCATAGTTTCCTTACACTATCTGCGGTTCGGGTTCAGGAGCCATTCCGACGATCTCTCTAGCGTCGTAGACAGTTTTGCCCATGGATTCCAGCTGAGCCTTGAGTCCCTTATCCAGGATCTTCCGCTTGCTCTGGAGCGCCCATTTGTTGTTGAACATGCGGCCAAGATGTTGTTTCCAAAGAGAAGCTGTCAGCCGCATTTTCCCTTCGTTTCTTTATTACTTTTTAATTGTCTAGAACACAATCGTACGTACTACCCGTCCGAATGTGAAGTTCGGTACCCAAATGCAAAGCTGTGAAGCAAAGGGCTTAGATGGGCGCCGCCATATTGTTTTTCTGCTAGAAGAACCGGTTACTGCTTTCTAAATACCGACTACTAATACAGAAGTATTCATATTGACCTTTTATTTTACGTTTACTAAACTCAAATCTGAATATAAATTTTAAAAAATTTAGGAGAGCTTCACTATTAGTTTGCTTATGTTATGTGCATGATAGTACGACTATTGTCTTGAGATTTGGTAAACTTCCCTTTCTTCTAATTAAAAAAGTTTAATGAATTAAGTTTTCCAGGAGCCGGAATATGAAAATTTAGTAGCATTATTAAGTAGTCTTTTATTTAATTGAAGTTTCCATTTCGAATGTTAAAGTGTGTACGAGAAACGCCCATGTTATTTGGGCTGATCTGGCAATGTCGCCCTGTCAGTGCATTAAATGGCTGCCTGGCAAGGGTGACCTACGTAAAGTTAGAACGTAAACGACGGGGCATTGGCTTGGAAAAAAGTAGCATTTGTAGATGCAATACTTGGAAATTGGCCTCTCTTTGTATTCTATGAAAGCCCTGGATAATTAATTCCCAATGTTTAGTGGGACTTTGCGTGTGAAACTGTGCGAGGCGAGCGATTTAAGACCCACGGATTTCCAGCGCCGTCATAATGTGGGCCTGGCCGGTAAGCTGGTCGACAATACCATCGATCCCTACGTTTTCATCGACATCGATGAAGTCCATGTGCATAGAACGTCCACCAAACAGAAGACATTCTGCCCTGCCTGGAATGAGTCCTTTACCTCGGAGGTTCACTCGGCCACCAACCTCGGACTGACCGTGTTCCATGACGCTGCCATACCACCCGATGACTTTGTAGCTAATTGCAGTATCCCCTTTGAAGAACTAATTACAAAGGAACACTCTGATATTTGGGTATTTTTTAAATATAATCTGTGTGATATTTTTATACCAGGAATGGGATTTTGTGGAGCCCAATTCTTTACGAGTTTTCAATGTTTATAGTCACCAGGTATTCGAGTTACATTTTTGACATTTTTCGTTTAGGTTGACCTGGAGCCTCAAGGTAAAATCCACATAATTGTCGATTTGGAATGGGCGCCTCAAGGTAACTGCCACCAACCATATTTCATATTTGCCATTTCATGAAATTGTCTCGTGTTTTGCAGATGTGTGCTCGAGCGGTGGAGACAAGCCGCGGGAATTCAAGGAGCGTCAAGGGCTGAACCGTCGACGGAATGCAATGCGACGCCGCGTCCACCAGGTCAACGGGCACAAGTTCATGGCGACCTTTTTGCGACAGCCAACCTTTTGCTCCCACTGCAGAGATTTCATTTGGTAATCACTTTGATATCTCCTTGTCATTAAACTGAATTCCCAATTTAATGTTTTTTAAATTCCATATCCAAACAGGGGACTGGGAAAACAAGGGTACCAGTGTCAAGGTATGTTCCGTGTAGAAACGAGACTTCAGTAATTTGGCATCCGATTTTAATTTTGGTTTTAATTGCAGTTTGTACATGTGTGGTGCACAAGAGATGTCACGAGTTTGTTGTAACGCGGTGTCCAGGGATCAAAGACACAACTCAGGAAGAGGTAATTTAATCATTCAATCTTATACTGTCGTTCACTTGAAGTTATACAAGTCTGAATTTTATATTTTAT
>JAIQCU010001228.1:0-24329 GCA_022114935.1 Leptestheria dahalacensis | reverse complement strand
CCCGGAACTGCTGAATTACATTTCAGAACCTACCAGCGAAGTTTACAGTCGATTTTTCGTTCCCGCCCAGAAAATAAAAGAATCTTTTCTGGTATAAAAGTCAACCTATTTACTCGCCGAAGCGTGGGATGTCCTTGTTGAGTAAACTTTAGAGCGTGACTCTATAGATATATAACTTGCACAAGAGTTTTCCCCGTAGGTCAGACAAGAATCATGACTGATTAACGAGATCACTGATAGTTGGTAGTTAGTAACCAATAGATACATATGTTATTACCTGCGGTAGTTCTTCCAAAGATATACCATCGTGAAGTGAAGAGGTATCGCTACCGTTGGCCGAATCTGCTACCCAGACTCGGACGCCAGTCCCCGGCCGAATGAGGTGATCGTTCCGCTCCAGGCGAAGCTGGTAGTTGTTACCGAAGGCTGACAAGTGAACGTCACGTGTTTCTCCTTCGCTACTTCTCCGTACCACCGATCGGATATGCACTACTTCATATTCAGGCACTGTATGGCCGAAGCGGGGCAAAAGACATCGACAAGAAGTTAACCAATGACGGTTGTTAATCACACACAAGTAACAGGAAAACACTAAATTACCTTCTTCGTGAGAATCAACGTGAAAGATTCGCTGCAGTTCCTCCGTTGACATCTCCGCATGGATCTGAGGAAGAATAAGAAAAGCCAATTAGGTTTATCGCTGATCCCATTAGGGGTTCCGTCTCGCTATAACTTTCTATCGTGATTGCACAATTATCGGATATTTAAAAAAACGGTCGTGCAGTGCCAAAAAACCTCAACGCTTTATCGAGTTTAACTTTCTCGTGGATTAGACGAAGGCCACAGTCGATTCGTTGCTTTTGTCAGTGTCCTTTAGCCGTTGAGGTAATATGCTCTAGAAAACTTTTCCACGCGAAATAGACCATACTATCCACCAGTGTCTTTTTTTGTCTCTTTAGGCATGACAACCTAGCCCGGTATAAACTATCGAGTCCAGCTGCCATCGATGACATCGAGAGCATCATCACATTTGACTTGAAAACGTTTGAACGGCTAAAAGTCTGTCGATATAATCGTTCAAGTGGTGATACACTTTGATGTGTGTGCCCAGCTCGCAAAGTGAGAAACCGAGGAGAAAGCGTCAGCTGTTCCATAAACGAGGCTCACTGGAACAGCTGCAAACGGAATCTAAGCAAGCCATTACCTCCCTGCAGGGAAAAAGTTGCTCTCAAACACACACACACGTATCTATATGGGGAGAAAGCCGCAGGAAATTATCTCACACACTAATTCGATATACCCCGATTTCAGCTCGTTAAGTATTATTAATTAAGTAGAAATTTTACGTCTTATGGAAATTTTATCTGTCGTTAGTGTTGCTAACCCAAGTCGCCGGTTGTTATTAAAGTTTCTCTCTTGAATGGCCGTTCGTATAGTTGACTTGTCCTTTCTCTTTGACGCCTTTCTCCATTAATTTTCAAATGACAGTTGTGGAACGAGCTACTTGGCATTCATCTTTCGTCTGCCTTATGCGACTAGTATAATATTCGAGAAATTTCTGAGAGGGATAACTTGCAGCAGGGCTTATGGTCAAGTGGTGCTGCTATGGCGACTACTTTCTTTTGACAGGATATATAGTCAGGTGTGTGCACATAAAAACCCTCAAGGAAATCCTGTCCTTGACGTTGACGGTGAATGCATAAACATTGAACAAAAGAGAGAGAATTTTATTTCCATTAAGGTTTCTTACAAGTTGGTTTTCTCAGCTGACTACTGATTTGGTTATGGTTCTTGAGATTTTGTTGAGACTTACTTGAGACTTTGCTGCTGCAGACGTTATACTCCATTGCAGCAGAGCGAACACAACGTAAACCAGCCGAGTCATTCTGGAGAACCTAATTCCCAGAGAAAAGAAGAAAAATTATCAAGTTGGATTAATTTCACCTGCGCAGAAAACCAGCCAAGGTAGAAAAAAAGGAAAGAAAGTTTGGTTCTAGTTGAATCGTTATCAAAACAAGCTGCTCTAGTCGGTGATTGCAAACTAGGATTTGAAGGGAATTTACTTTCTATGCAAGTATGTACCGTTGTATAACCGGTAGTAAAACCAGTCATGAGGGTACGTCTTTGGAATCAGTCGCTAGCGTATACTAAAAGTATGGGACTATCGACGACGAGCGACCCATAAACACTTTTTCGTTACTTTCTAGGTACGAGTAAGGCCGTCTTTGGAATGAGTCGCCAGGCTATCTCACACAACGGTAGTTTTGCTATACTGGCGACCAATACCAAAGACGGGTTCGAAAACACTGGAAACTACTTTTGATGAAGTTCAGACTCGGCTTTGGAATCTGTCGCTGGGGCACCTTAGCCAATAGTAGTTTATAGGGCTAGCGACCTGTACCCAAGACGAGCGTGACTTGATAACTGTTTATACAAATACATTTTCAACTATGATCAATGGGGCTCTTTTTTGTCCAAACCAGAGAAACCTGTAAACAGAACTACAGATCGTCAAGTCCCATTCATGTGGTTAATACAGTTGTCCTTGGGTCAGGGTGGAGGACTGAAACGCACGGGCTCTTTTAATCGGGTAAGGTGCTTTAACTCAGCATGGGGTGTATACAGAACTTTGAAGGAAAAAGCCCTGAAAAGAAGCTTTCACTTTCCGTGAGCGAAAAGAAACGGCCCGTGCCCTATATATGTCCATGACACGAGTGTTATAACAAGTAGTTCACCGTACCTTTTTTTTTATATAGTGTATTGTCGTTTATCCCCCTAGCCCTTTAATCTTTCTATTCGAGTCCCTCTTTTGTGTGTCGTTTCACTTGTTGGAGAAAGCTTGACCAAATGCTCTTTCTTCAAAAACTATAGACACAAAAAAAAATTTCAAAAAAGGAAACTTTCATCGAAATTGCTTTAGTTTCACGTGCGTCAAATCTGTTAATATGCCGAGAGACTTGAACGAGACGATCCCCTTTTTCTCGATGAAAAAAAAATTATATTCTCTTCTTCTTCTTTCTAACTGCGAGATGTGTTATCTTGATAGACAAGCTTAGGTATCTCTTCATTCGTTTCCGATACCGGTTTCTCTGGCTTGTTGCCGTGCCCATATAAATGCCAAATAGGCCTTCGTCGACTTGGTTCAAAAGAGAGAGAGAGGAAGACAATCACAATTTAACAAAGACTTTGAAGATCAGACAGATATAATATTACCAGAGTCTCTTGAATACATACCTGTGTTGGCGTTAGTTACTCGACAACGACGATTCTGAAACACCTTCTTGTAATCCTGCACTTGTTTACAATCAGGTCACTTGATTGGGAAGATTTTTTAAAAAAGAAATTCTAAAAATCTGTTCGGTATATAGTTTCCGCGATGTGGCGCGGTGTGCGGGGATTTGAATGAATGGGACACGGCACAAAATCCTCGAGCGACTTGCACTTGGCTTATTCTTCCATGTAGACGTTTTGGGGCGGCAGGGGAGACAGAAAAAGAGAGAGAATTTAGCACGCCAATCGGTGAGAGAGGACGACGAGTGAAGAGGTACGCACAGGGTAGAGAGAGTTGAGTGCGATGTTCACTGGTTCACGTCCACGGGCTCTCTGAGGTAACCGTTACTGGGCACCGCTCGAGTCTTTCAGCAGCAGCAGCGCGGCCAAGGCCTTTTTCCCACCGAAAAGCTTTCGACACGCCCTCTACTGGGGGGTTGCGTTCGTGTGACTCGGACATTTTTCTCTCAGGATAATATAAATTTTAACAACGGCGGTTTTTTTTTACCTCCCTTTTTTTCTCCAGAAATTTTCGTTCTTGAAAAATTTATACCCCTCTGTAATTACGAATTTCAACTGTGATTTTACAAATTGGTGGTTTATTCTTTTCCCTTTCCATTTTTGGGGAAACAGTGAAACCGGCACCTCTGAAAGATAACTTGTAAGGGATCAAGAAGTTTGAATAAAGCGACTTGAGAAGCAATTGCGGGAAATATGGTTTTCTCTTAATATTCAGGATTTTATTCCGGCAAAACTAACAGACCAAGTTTCAATGAAACTTTACTAGTGTATTAACTACTAGTAGCTCTACACGTGGTATTTTTTGGGTTGTTATAACTTGATAACTCTAGGAGTTATCAGCCAATAACTTTTCCCCAGCAAGGAGTCTGCTCTAGTAGACGGTACGAAGAGACTTGGGCCTTGATAGGTTCCTCCTGTGTGGAACATTAGTCAGCTATTCGTCGGGTAACTATCATGTAATCATCAAGTAATATTCAAGGGGTCTCAAGTAACGTTTAAGACAGGTTGTTATCAGTCGAATATCGATCATGGATCATGGTCAATGGGTAATGACCAAAGGTTTGATACAAACCCGGAGATGATCAGATCATACTAAATGAATGAATGAATGAATGAATGAGTGAATGAATGAAGAGCTGTCTAACAGTAATGGCTATTTACTTAGCGAACCCCAGTGGTGAAGCTTTCTCCGGGGATACTAATCGCAGCTGAAGATCAGCGATTTGTATCTGGGAGGTAAAAAAGAGACAAGAGAAAAGAAGAAGAATGAATGCTAAAACTATCGAGTATCTAGGCTATTGGTTGCGTAACACTAGGAATAGCTTCTAGGTCACGTGGGGTATTTACTCTGGGGGACGGGGGGGTGGGGGGGTGGTGGCTGATGACCATCTGCATCTTTTGTTCATTCATCGGAATCTCCCAACAGATTTCTTTGGTTTCCGCAAAGTTTGGCATTCGTCGTCAATGAATTCATTCTAATATGACTTTTATCAACTTGATTATCAAACCCCGACAAAAGATGGTTGTTGGAAGATTTAAAGTAAATGAGGAATATAGTTTATTTGATAGTAGTTGATAGATAATTGATGTAGAAGCGAGAAGTGACAACGCCCCGAGACCTTCAGTTGCCAATTCAGACTCGGTAACATGACAGAAACAGAAACTATGTGGTGCGTGATAGATTCGTGCATTAAAAAAAAAAGTCTCTGGAAATTTGCTTTATGCAGATCAGCTGCTTCCTGCATATTGTATGACCTTTAAGAAAATGTCCTTGTGTGTTGCCTTTCCTCTTGGCCAAATTAAGGAAAGACTCGTTTTAGATTTAATTAAGGTTGTCCGTGTCATGTGTGTAAATGTCAAATGTAAAACGAAATTTTACAAAAAGCAAACTTGTGTATTGACATGGCTGTCTAAGAAAACTACACTTTGTATCTCCATACTTAACTATCTATCTATCTGTCAGTCTATCTATCTATTTATTTATCTATCTATCCTTTTTTGGCTGGTTGGGCGTACTTACGAGTGAGTGTTGCCCATATCTATCTATCTATCTATCTCTATCTATTTATCTACCTATCTATCTGTCTATCTTCCTGTTTATTTATCTATCTGTCTATCTATCTGTTTATCTGTCTAACATCCATCTACCGATCCATCCATCTATTCAAACCATCCGTCTATCTATCTTTCTGTTTATCTATCTGTCTATCTATCTGTCTATCTATCTACCTATCTATCTACTTATCTATCTATTGATCGATCTATCTATCTATCTATTTATCTACCAGTCTATCTATGTGTCTATCTATCTATCTATTTATCTATCCGTCTATTTGTCTCTCTGTTTATCTGTCTAACATCCGTCTATCAATCGATCCATCTATCGATCCATCTATCGATCCATCTATCTATCTATCTATGTGTCTATCTATCTTTCTATTTATCTATCAATCTATTTGTCTCTGTGTTTATCTGTCTAACATCCATCTATCGATCCATCCATCTATCTATCTATCTATGTGTCTATCTAGCTTTCTATTTATCTATCAATCTATATGTCTCTGTGTTTATCTGTCTAACATCCATCTATCGATCCATCCAACTGTCGATCCATCCATCTATCTATCCATCCATCCATCCATCCATCCATCCATCCATCCATCCATCCATCCATCCATCCATCCATCTATCTTTCTTTCCATTTTTGTAGCTATTTCTACTTTATGTCCGTCGTTTAATCTACCTGCTGGACACAGCCGGTGGTTTGAAAACAATCAGAAAAAAGAACTCGTTCTTTTTGCCTTACTGCTTTCTCAAACACCGTAGATTGTATACTTTGCGCACATGGCAGCTGTTTTGTTTCGACTGTTTGATTTTTCAGGGCCACTAGCAAAGCGGAAAACTTTCATACTTGGTGGATTTTTTCTTTCTTGTTGTGTATATAAACGTTGTTTCGTTCAACTGTTTGAATTATTCATCTCTTCGTGTGTATCAAAGATCCGACAAGCGTCTAGTGTCCTTGTGTCGCTGATACCACGCCTGCATTTCAGATTGGCCCCCTCAGTTTTTCAATGAGAAATTGTCGAGAAAAAGGCAACTGGTAGAAAATCAGTGGGAATTATTCAACAGACAAGACTTGGAATGAATTGAATGTCTATCTACGACAGGCGGAAAACCAAATACTAAAAAATGAAGAAGACAATACAACGAGTCGACATTTAGAGGTTGGAGGGTTCACAAAGGTTTCTGGCTAGGGACAAGTGAAAGTGAGAAAGTGAAAGGATTGTTTCTCAACTTTCAACCAATCGCTTCGGAAGTCTGGTAATATCTTCAAATCTTCATGATTTCGTTCCGGAGAAACTAACAAACCCAATTTCAACGAAACTTTATCGTCGTGTTAAGGGCTACTGAGTCAACACGTGTGATTTTTTGGGCTGCTATATCTTTATAATGGTGGGAGTTGTAAGCAAACGCGTTATTAGACAAGAGTACAGCTTTCATTTTTCTTCCACAATTAAACCGAAAAACCCGTCAGTTTTCTATACCGTCTCTTTTTTTCTTGTCTAAATCGCCCAGTGAAATCTCGACTGAAAACTGAAAAACCTGGCGGAGAAAGTAAACTCTTTCCAGCTGTCATTAAGGGCAAATTTTCTCCAATGTGAAAAGGGAAAGAGAAAGAAGAATACAATAAAGAAGAAAACACGCGTGTCAGTAATATAGATGGTCGAGAAGGAGAGATTGAACGAAATGTGTCTGGTGTTGAATGAATGGGTTTATCTTTCTCTTTTTGTCATTGTGTAGCTGGACAATGGCTCGTTATTTATATCAAGTAATTACTGCAAAAGAGTGCGGAGTGGGAAAAGGATGCTGGTAAATATCTCTTGAAGAATGTGCCGCAATAGCTATGGGGAATATTGCAAGTGTAGACTAAGCAAGCCTCACTACGGTTTCAAGTTTTCATCAAGCTTGAGTCATTAGCTTCATCACGGTAGAATGTCAAAAGTGGAAGTAGCGTTGTATACGATGTTCCATTTTGCACAGATAGATCGATAGATAAATATATAGAGATATATGTAGATAGGTAGATAGACAGAGAGTTAGACAAATATAGATAAGTAGATAGATGGATAGATAGATAGATAGATAGAGAGACAGACAGCCAGACAGATATATAGATGGACAGATAGATAGATACATAGATTGATACATAGTTGGATACATAGTTAGATAGATAGATAGATAGATAGATAGATAGACGGGAAGACAGACAGCCAGACAGATAGATATATTGGTAGATAGACAGATAGATGGATAGATAGATAGTCAGATACATAGATAGATAGACAGGCAGATAGATAGATCGATAAGATTTACACACAAGCTGTTCCGAAGCTGACTCAGACTACTCTTGTCTAGTTCTACTAGTTCGCGAACAGCGTCAGCAAGCTACCTATATAGAGTGATGCCGAGTTAAAACTACTAATCACTTTACTAGTTCACAAAGAATCCAGCTAAACTATCTAGCTATAGTTTTGTCTACGAACGAGCTAGATGACCTCGTAGACTGAAAACAATAGGACACGTGTCTTGGCTAGCTATTTGCTAACATTACGTACCATCATATATTGACTACTAGCTTGGTGTAGACTACTTTAGCAGACTGCTAACTTAGCTAAACGACTAACTTCCTAACCCAGTTTGCTGCGCTGTATCAGCTAATTGTACGCAGTGTATAGCTACGTCATTAGCTAGCAGTATTAGCAAAACTAAGATGATTACGAAATTACTAGCTATCTAGCTACCTATCTATCTGTCTATCTATCTATCTACCTAGTTTAACTATCTATCTATCTATCTACTTATCTATCTAACTATCTATGTATCTATCTGTCTATCTATCTATCTATTCATCTATCCTATCTATCTATCTATCTATCTATCAGCCTAATTCAATTCGCTAACAAACCAACTAAATCACTACCCCACTAAGCCTGGCTACTGATGTATAACTACTAACCGATTAACTAGCTAAGTGACTAGCTGAATAGCAAGATCAACTCTATTGCTAACTTGGTTATCAACCAGCCAGCTTAATACCTACGGTATTGAGCTAGCTGAAACTACTTCACTTGCTAACTAACTAGCTTGGCTTACTACACAGAAGAAGTCAAATAAACAACGAATCAACTAGTATACCCTATCATACTTATAAGTTATTTATATATATATATATAGGTAGCTTGTTTCTAAATTAAGTGATAGGTGAAAACTGGGTCCACTTTCTTGTCTTTCATCTTTCAGTGCGTTTGTCGTCTACGGCCGCAGCTCCTAAAACGACGTGAAATGCCATTGCGAACAGGCTGCTTTCTCTCGATTTATGATGGCCAGACCCAGAAAGACACTGTCCAAGCGTGAAATGAAGCGCTGAAATACAATAACTACACATAACTGATGCAACATAATGTACTCCATCAGTTTAAGTTAAAGTAGTTAACAGCTATTACGTTATTAGTCAGTGGAGTGTTAAAATTCCTATATAGGAATGTGATTGTAATTTCAGAAGTGGAAAGCTGTACGTTCGTCTTCACACGCCTGCGTCCGTATCACGCGTATCGGCAGTCAGCGTGTGTACGTTGATGAATTTCTGTGCCACCGTGTGCAATATGACCCAGTTCCATGGAGGAAAATTCAACAGCCCGCACGCAAGGTTGTTTATCCTCCACTTCACAGTTATTGTTATAGTCTTACAAGGTTAAGCTTTACTTCACAATCACTTCACACAAGGACATTGCGTTTTCTTGGTAACGTTATTATTACTGCCATTGTTACGTCTGTTCTACGTAAGTTATTATACCCGTGGTTTTACTATTCTTTGTGATTCAAATGGGACGTAGCGTTGTAACGAACTGTTCTGTTCTGAGATGAGACTTTGAGATGAGATTTTGATATAGTTAGATAGTTGTAGACAGATAGATAGAAAGATAGTGATTTATAGGTAGATAGATAGATGGATAGATAGGTAGATAGACAGATGGATGCTAGATAGATAGATAAATAGATCGATTGATGATAACAGATAGACAAACAGACATACAAACAGACAGAGACAGATAGATTGATAGATAAATAGACAGAGAAACAGATAGATAGATAAGTAGACAGATAGACAGACATTCAGACAGACATACAAACAGGTAGACAGATAGATAAAAAGATAGATAGATAAATAGATAAATAGATATAGACAGACAGATAGACAGACATACAAAGAGGCATACAGACGGAGAGACAGATAGACAGACATACAAACAGATAGATAGATAGATAGATAGACAGATCCAACAGTTAGACAGATAGACAGCCAAAACGTACAGCGTTGCATTAGACTGTTCCTGCAGTTGTTATTCACGCATTTGATGTTGGACGCAGCCCGTGGGTGCGAATCGTGTTAATGGAATAGCGCAATTGGATTTGCTTGTTTTAATGCCTGTAAAAAGGGCTTGTCTTGATGGATTGAACACCCAGTCCCCATTTGTTCTGCGCTGCCCGTACAACTTTTTTTTCTGTGTGTTTCTTTCTCCCTTACCCATTCATTCATTCATTCGTCCATTCATTCATTCATTCACTCACCCATCCATTCATTCATACGTTCCGTCTATACCATAGACCCATCTTCCTACTTACAGTTTAGCTGTACATTTTACCGTCGTACACGTAAAGGTGGTGTTCTCTATAGTTTGCAAATTGGGTAGATTTTGCTCAACCAATTCGGTTAATCAAACATTTGCCTATATACGGTTGTTGTTTTTTCTTTAAGATCTTTGGATAGGATGAATCGATAGATAGAAAACTATTAAAGGTTAAGTAATGGCTGCACCTATGCGGCACTGCGGGGGGTCAGAGCCGAAAAAGCGGCAATGCAGCCCCGCGCCGGAAGTCACGTGGGTGTGCGGGACAGAGTTGTCGTGGCGCGGGAAAACCATAATCTGCACGTAGGGGGATTCGACAGTATTATGACTCTCATTGATATTCAAGATACACTCAAGATTCTTTCCGGTGTAACATATAGCAATCTTTTCGCATAGATGAAATCAACCCATCCGTTTATACGAGAATTCAGTTATTACAAGACCATATTTTATTACTATACTTGTTATTTACCAGATTTAGATTGAGTTATGTATTACCGGTAAACAAAGATGGGACTTCTATGTACAAATAAAACCTGGTTGTTTAAAGGTTACGTTATACAAGGTGTTCCCAGTTTTTGTTTTTAATGACATTTGACGAGAATCGGAAGTTGAAAGCTATAAGGCGAGCCGGGTATCAATGTGTTGGAATCGACAAATCGACATTTTAGGGATAGGCTGACCGATTCAAAAGCTGATGATGTGATTGGTAACTGAGATTTATCAATCTATCGACCTGCATTTGTGGTGTGTGTATCTTTATGTGTTGGACTTTTGTTATCTACTTAGCTATATATGTAACTGTTTATCTATCTACCTATCTGTTTGTCGGTTTATACTATCGAAAAAGAATCAAGATGAAGAGTGAAAATCCATGGAACGCTTTGTTTCTTCAACTGTATCTCCCAATCTAACTGTCCATCTACTTATCTATCTGCCTATCTATACACCAATCTGTCTATCTATCTATCTACTTATCTACCTGTCTATCTATCTGTCTGTCTATCCATCCATCTATCTCATCTGTCTACCTATATCTCTCTGTCTATCTATCTTTCTGTCTATCCATCCATCTTTCTATCTATCTATATATCCATCCATCCATCCATCCATCCATCCATCCATCTATCTATCTATCTATCTATCTATCTGTCTATCCATCCATCCATCTATCTATCTACCTATCTGTCTATCTATCCACCTATTTTCTATCTATCTATCTTTCTCTCTCTCTCTGTGTATCTATCTATCTATAAATCTACCTATCTATCTGTCCATCTATTTATCTATCTACCTGCCTACCTACCTTCCTACTAAAAGCCAGCCATTCTTCCATCTAACTCTCCACCTTTCAGCGATGCGTCTAGTTACTTATGCATCTTTCTTTCTTTCTACCCGTCTACCTAGCTACACCATCTGTCTACCTAACTACCTGATTTGCATGTTTCGCACGAAAGTGCAGGAGTATAGCAGAGTACCCCATGGCGATGCAACGTTAGTGCAATCGATCAGTCTATGTGCTTTAGGTGACCATATCTAAAGGGCCTAATGAATGGGCTCATTCATCGGAACGGTTTTTACGGGGTCATCGCTTTTCTCTTTCTCTCCCTCTTCTCCGTCCCTTTCGTCCTCTTTCATCTCCTCGTTTTCTTTTCTCCCACTGGCTACCTTTTTATTCGTGCGTTTACGGCACCTTACCAGGAGGTTAGCACGACAGTTAATTTAACGTAATCAAGTTAAATGAAGTTAAATTTAATTCAAGGTTAGTTAAAGAAAAATCGAGAAATAAAACAGCACAGGCCGGTTAACGAGAATAGGAACAAACTGGGCAAGGCATTACAAACTGGATCGTCATATTAAGAACTGAAGATAGATAGATTGATAGTAAGATGGATAGCTGGACAGACAGATGGATGGACGGATGGGTAGTTAGATAGATACATAGAGAGATGGATGAAGATAGGTAGGTAGATGGGAAAATAGATAAATACATAGACAGGCAGATGTAGATAGATACATAGATTCATAGATAGCTAGATAGATAGAGAGACAGACAGATAGATAGGTACAAAGATATATGTATAGACATAGCGCTGCATAGATGTTGATCTCCATCTTGATTCTTGTTTGTTGTGCCTATATTGGGGTCACTTGAGTTGCAGGAACCTGTCCTGCCCGGTGCTTGTCCCTTATATGCCCAGATGGCTTCAGACAAACCCGGGGCCCCGTAAAACATCCGCTCTTAAACGTCCCTTTCGGAAAAAACTAGACAACTCTATCGACCAGGATATTAACCTCATTCTGTTGTTAAACCAAACTTTCAGATTTGGTTACTGTACCTATAGTACGGTGCTAGAATTTGACACTTTCCCAAACCAATACATCTAACTTAAACAGACAAACAGATAGACCGATAGATAGATAGATAGACAGATAGAAAGATAGATAGATAGATAGAAAGACAGACAAACAGACAGATAGATAGACAGACAGACAGACAGATAGATAGACAGACAAACAGACAGATAGATAGACAGGTAGATAGATAGATAGATAGATATAGAAAGATAGATAGATGGGTAGATAGATAGACAGATGGATAGATAGATAGATAGATAGATAGATAGACAGATACATAGATGGATAGATAGACAGATAGATAGACAAACAGACAGATAGATAAGACAGGTAGATAGATAGATAGATAGATAGATATAGAAAGATAGATAGATGGGTAGATAGATAGACAGATGGATAGATAGATAGATAGATAGACAGATACATAGATGGATAGATAGACAGATAGATAGACAGACAGATAGATAGATAGAAGCTCTGAAATGCCGTCTGCGCTATTTTTGGCTAATGTTGATTCATGTTAGCACAAGATAGATATTTTAGACAAGATATTTGCGATTAACTGAGGTTACTATGGCGATAAATTAGAATTCAATCAAAGAAAAGAGATTTTTCTTACAATCAAATTGTCATTTGAATGCCATAAGTACTACGATTGAAAGAGACTTGGCTTATTTCAGTAAAGGACTGCTGGATAAAGATTCGTCAAAGATTCTTCTATGGGAATCCTGGGATTCGTTCAGCGTGACCAGGATGCTTTCCCTGTCGAAGGTCACCGGGCTTGATGACATGTGACTACACGCGAGGAAGGCAAAAACCGTTTTTGACGTCTGCTGTACAAATGGACACATGTCGGAACACGTCAAGCCTCTCCAGCGACTACGAAATTCACCATTCTTCGTACAAAAAAGAATCACTTGTTATCACTTTAACTGTATTTACAATAAGCCTACAAATATTCTCATTATTAACCTGGTTTAAAATTATCTTAACATTCTTAATAGATGATTCTATATGATACTCAGTTCAAAATGGATAGATAGGTGGGACGATAGCAAAGTAGACAGATGGATGGATGGATGGATGGGATGGATGGATGGACAGATAGGTAGATTGATGGGTAGGTAGGTAGATAGATAGATAGCTAAGTAGACAGACGGATGGATGGATAGATAGATAGTTAGACAGACAGACAGACAGAGAGATAGAGAGACAGATAGATAGATGGACAGACAGACAGACAGACAGATAGATGGATAGATAGATAGACAGACAGACGAACAGATAGATAGATAGGTAGATAGATAGATAGATAGACAGAAAGACAGACAGATAGATAGATAGATAGACAGGACGTAGAATCTTGGCCAACGAATGACTCACAGGTGACTATATTGCTAAAAGTTGAATTGGGGTTGATAACCCCTTTAACCGTGTAGAGTTGTTTTGCTCATAAAGACATTTTTTTATTCTCTCTCTCTCTCTCATGAGATGGCTTTTGGCGAGTCAGAGGAAACCTTTCTGTCTGCTGCAGTCGGTCTACGTGCCAAGTGACACAGTACACAGATAAGACCAGGGGGGTCTGCAACTTTGAAAAAGCCTCGTCGAGTATAAATTTCAACCTTAATTCGCAAGTCCCGTTCAAACTGTACTAGCGCGAACGGTTTCCAACTAAACTTTGAAAGAAAATTTCACGAGTAATTTACTTATTACAATACTTAATATCTAATAATTGAAATTTAAGACATCAACATATAATTAATACGTCTATTTTTTCCTAGGGCCATCATGATGAACGGAAAACCAGAAACCAGAATCACGATAATGGCAAGGGAGAGAAAAAAATTTCCAGAATTTGTGTCCCTTGAAATTTCCCATTCAGGAATAATATTTTTTTATTGCAATTACTGCATCGACGGTCATTACATTAACATTAGAACGTGTAAAGAAAGCCAAGGGTTCGTGTCTAGCGGTAAAGGTCACCCTATGGCAGAACGGCTTGGTGGCATGGAGAACAGGTTGAAGATGGTTTTTTTTAAGCTTGCAGGCTATAGTGTATAAACTTACTGGATCTAATTACACAGTTTGTTCTGACACCCGTGCTCGTGGGCAAATTGCGGCCTCTCAATACAGACCCACTTGCCAGTACGGTCTAGCGCAAAAAAAAATTCCCAAAAGGGTTCTGAATGGTATAGGAAATGATGAATCTTCCCAACTTTAGGATTTTATTTTGACAAAACTTACAATCCGATTTCAATGAAACTTGGCTAGTTTATAGAGTACTATTAGGCCTGCGTTTAGTATTTTTTTGGTCGTTATATCTTTGAAAGCTTGGGTGCCATAAGCGATCAACTTTTCCGCAGCATGAACCCGTTTCAATGAATCGTCTTAGGAAATGATGAATCGTCCTAATTTTAGGATTTTATTTTGACAAAAGTTACAATCCGATTTCAATGAAACTTGGCTAGTTTATAGAGTACTAGTAGGCCTAGATTCAGTATTTTTTTGGTCGTTATATCTTTGAAAGCTTGGGTGCCATAAGCGATCAACTTTTCCCCAGCATGAACCCTTTTCAATGAATCGTCTTAGTTAGCTACTTACTACGTCTGAAAACAACTTGAAACCCTTATGTGACTATCGGTTGTTTGATGGTGTAATTCAGGTTATATCGGGCACTTATCAAGTTAAGGTATGTTATAACCAGATCTATGATTCTGTGGCTAACAGGACTTTCACAAGTGATTATCAAGTAATTTACAAGCAGTTTCAGTAGTTTTCATCCCCATGTCACAATGTGATGAATAATACAAGAGAGTAGAACGTCTGATTAACAAGTGATTATCAAGTTAATAGCAAGCTTTTATCACGTTTTGTCAAACAAATGTCAATACCATATATTACGATATGTACTTGGGGTTCAACATGTAATTACCAAGTTAATATCACGTTATTATCAATAAGTATTTCAAAAAAAAGTCTTCGCCATGTCGTAAATTGATCAGAACCTTGGAATCAACATGTGACGAACAAGTAATTTAACAAGTGAATATCAACTTATCATCAAGATACTAACATTATTTCAACTATAAGTAATGATTTAAGTATAATGAATGGCATGTAGATCCAGACTGTTTGGTTAATAAGAGTTCTGATTTGTAATGAATCAGGTGATTATTATCAAGCATTTATCAAGTGATTATCAAGTCATTATCAAGCAACTCTCAAGTGATTATCAAGTGATTATCAAGTGATCATCAAGTGATTATCAAGTAATTATCAAGTGACTATCAAGTGATGGTCACGTGATTAGCAAGTGGTTATCAAGCAATTATCAAGTAATTATCAATCCAGCACCTCCAACTATATACCCATAGTTAGCTAGAATAAATTAAACGTCTCAATTACGGGTCCATGCCGTACAAACACGTCTTCAGCCTCGGAATTCTCAAGTGAATCCTGGGCGCGCGGTTAACAAGTCTTTGCTCGTCGAAATTGGACGGCCAGGGGACTCCATTTATAGACGGACCAAAGAGCTTCCTATTAAGATGAACGATATATCGATCACGTCCGATATGATAACTAGAATGCACTTTCGTTGTTGCCTTTATGTTTGCGTGGTAGAGATTCTCAAAGGTCTTCCAACTTTTATATTCCCTCTCCGTTTATTTTCCAACATTCTTTTTTTTTAAGGAGGATTTTATTTTCCGTATTTTTTTTTAAGAGGGGAGAAGAGGGAGGCCTTTGAGACCACCCTAGATGGTTGACATCTTCCTCATAAAAGGTTACCTCGATGACGTTATCATTAGGATTCTGGTCAAGATTCTCTAGGGATTCCGGCCCTGCGTTATATACAGGCTCCCCTCTATGGTTATTTGAATTTAATTGAATTAACTTTTATACAAAATTAGTTTGTTAATGGGTTCAAGAGAGACGAGCAGTTTGTGGTATTCGATAGTTGCGCACCCCCCACCGCTGGAAGACAAAGAAGAGATTACAGCCCACGTTGCATGTCTATACGCGCAAAGGGCGAATTTTCCACTTTGATTTCTTTTCCTTCCTTTTCCCTCTCCTTTCTATCTTTTCTATNTTGGACGCAAGCGGCGATTGGGACCCGCCGTGACACAGGTGTGCCATTTTGCAATGGGACAGGTGTCTCTTCTTCACTTCATGTTTGGGAACTGCATTAAGAACGTAATGCGTTACGTAAGCGAGCAGTTTACATTCAAATTATTTCCGAGATTTTTTCCCCCAGAAAGCATAGTTTGATAGTGTGCTGGTTATAGTGGTTTGATGATGATTTGATAGTCATTGGCAGTAGTCTCTAGTGGTTTGATAGTAGTTTGATAGTAGTACGACGGTAGTTTGATAGAGGTTGGACATTTGGTTTCCGACTAACTGGTTGATATATCAGTGTTTCAACGAGTTGTATTCATAATCGTTTGAATACAGTTGATAATAGACTGATATTGGATTGGTTATCTACTTGGCTGACTCGCGTGTTACGTTTCCAACGTGAAGAATGTCTCGTCCGAGCTTTTTCCTATTTCCTCTCTCTGTTTCAATCCTCCTCGCCTTAGTGGAAGTGTGTCGCACTCCTTAGGTTGACCCCTTAACCTTGACTGATTTCTCGACGCCCCATTCTCAAGAGACCGACAAAAGATTCTCATTTCCATAAACAGGACTCCGTGTACACATAAGACTCCCAGTAAAGATCCCTGAGGAATCGCGAGAATCCTACTTCGTGAATCCCGAATACTTCGATACGGAGTTTACTCTAGCCCTAATCTTGGGTAGATAGACAGTAGATAGATAGATAGATAGATAGAGAGAGAGAGAGGGATAGATAGATAGATAGACAGAGAGATATATAGATAGACAGATAGATAGATAGGTAGATAGATAGATATAGATTCGTAGGTAGATAGATAGATAGGTAGGTAGATGGACAGATAGACAGACAGACAGATAGATCGATAGATGTAGATAGATAGATCGATAGAAAATAGACAGACAGACAGATAGACAGATAGCTAGAAAGATACAGATAGATAGATAGCTAGACAACATAGCTAAGCCCTTTTGAAAAGAATGACCAAACTAGAGACTCTATAATACTTTACTTTTTTTCTAAGTGACAAAAATACGGGAATCATAAAGAGATTCCAAGATTCTTCAGTAATGGTTTCGTCTGTTGTAATTTAGCCTGCAGGTTGACTTTCCTGTTTCACGTTACAATCCCATGGGAAAAGTTCGGGAAACCTGTTTTGTCGGATCTTGCATATGGTTTGCCTTTTGGGGCCCTTACACCCGACCGAGAGAGGGGGTCGAGGGCTGGAAACCTGTGCAAACTATGGGAAGATTCTAACCCAAGAGGAATCTTAAAGAGACAGTTAGAAAAAGAGATAGATAGATAGACAGAGGCCCTACCTTTAGCCGCGCGGCCCTACCTTAGTTATACGGGCGTTATGCTGGAGTATAGGCCTATCCCCTCTGTGTGGAAAAAGCAACACACCGAGTGGTTGTAACCGTTGTTCAACACAAGGGGCCCCTGAGGCTTAGGCAAGGCTCAGCGGAAGTGAAGTCATTTGCATATTACATATTCATCACGGCAAACATCATGACCAAGATACTTTTTCTTCCCTCCGTTTATAATGCTCGATCTTCCGAGATTTTAATCCAGATAGATAGGCAAAGAGATAGATAGATAGACAGATAAACAGACAGATAGACGAAGAGATAGATAGATAAATAGATAAGTAGATAAATAGACAGAAAGACAGATAGACAGATAGATAGATAAATAGATAGGTAAATAGACAGACAGATACAGTTAGATGGACAAATAGGTAGATAGATAAATAAATAGGTATATAGATATAGATAGATAGTTAGACAGATAGATAGGCAAATAGTTAGATAGGCAAATAGTTAGATAGATAGATAGACAGACAGATAGACAGATGATACATAGATAGATAGATAGATCGATAGACAGACAGATAGATACATAGGTTGATATATAGATAGATAGATAGATAGACAGATGGGTATACGGATAAACAGGTAGATAGATAGATCCATAGACGGGTAAGTAAATAGATAGATGGTAGCAAGATGGACAGTTAGATAGTTAGCCAGATGGATAGATGGTTAGATAGATAGATAGATAGACAGATAGATAGACAGATAGATAGATAGATAGATTCCGTATTCTAACCCAGGATTCCGATTTACTGCTGATTTAATCTTCTGAAGCAAGAATCCAGGAGTATATAATTCAGAATCACAGAAAAAGCGCACCTTTGTTTTCCACGTCGGTTCATTCCCAGCTAACTGAGTATGAATCTTGATTCAACCGGCGTGAATCTAAAAGGAATCTTCATACGTCATGATCGTGCCAGAGTTTAATTCTAAGATTCCGGGTGGTAAAAAACTATAGGCTGATGAGTGAATCTTGAATCAACCGACAAGAATCTCGATACGTACTGTCTTCTAGACCAATACTGAATCGACTGATCTGTTTTACACAGAATCCTAAATACGTAAAATATACGAAGGAATCCCTGTCAAGATTCTCGACGAATCTCGTCAAGGAGAATTCAAAAATAAAAGGAGGAGAAGAAGAAAACACTGGAGGGTTGCCATTTTGTCTGTTAAGTTGCCCAGTAAAAGCCAGCCGCACCCCGCGATGGGCCCAACAGATGCATACTAATCAACGACGCAACAGGCAGGGTTCGCCACTCTTTAATCCCAATCAACATTCAATCCAATTCATCACTCACAATGTATCACAACTCTTATTTCTTCCTTTCACGACAAGTTTTTACCCGATTTTTACAGTAATTTAGGGGGAAATTTTAATGGAAGTTGAAGATGAGCCGATTGTGGAGTTGCAGCGAACCCCCCCGTGGGTTAGGAGATACCGTGAAAAAATATAAATAAAATGAATATAATTTTTTTTCCGAAAAAAAAGGAGACGGGGAAAAGTGGCAACCCTGGGGCCATTATATCAGAGGAAACCATCACCTGATGAAGAAGACCGCCTTCTGACTGGTTACCCGCTCCCATCACGTGACGTTGTTTTGCCCCCCTTTGCTTTGAATACATGCGATGTTATGAGAGGTATCTTTCATTAAAGTTAACTGCAGTAAACCTTTATTCCAACTGTGAACTTTAACAAAAAATCGAATGGGTAATTTACTAGAATATTTAAATGATACATTGAGTGTAATTAAATCTAGGTTAAGAGTATTAGGTATATTTATTTTTTTTTGGATCAAGTTGTTGTGAAGAGCTTTAAAGTGAAGAATAAACAAATGACTATTGCCCTGGAATGTGTTGAGGAATTAAAATTCCCACGAAACGCGAAGGGGTGGGCTGTTATACCGAACTTGAACTTGAGAACGGGAATCGCGTGCCCTGCATACCAATTCGTCTCATTTATGGAAGGAAAACGCGGAATCCCGCGCACAGGAATTCCGCCCGAGAAAAAATCACCTTTGTCGAACTTCTATTTAGAATATATTTTATATATTATCTATATCTATCTATCCATCTATTTATCTATCTATCTATCTGTCTATCTATCTATCTACCTATCTGTTTGTCTATCTATCTACCTGTCTACTTGTCTATCTATCTATCTATCTGTCTCTCTGTCTGCCTGTCTATCTATCTATCTGTCTGTCTATCTATTTACCTATCTATCGATCTATTGATCTATCTATCTATCTATTTATCTATCTATCTACCTATCTGTTTGTCTATCTATCTACCTATCTACTTGTCTATCTATCTATATCTATCTGTCTCTCTGTCTGCCTGTCTATTATCTGTCTGTCTATCTATTTACCTATCTATCGATCTATTGATCTATTGATCTATTTATCTATCTATTTATCAATTTATCTGTTTGTCCTATCTATCTATCTACCTGTCTTTCTGTCTATTTATCTATCTATCTGTCTCTCTGTCTGCCTGTCTATCTATCTATCTATCGATCTCTTGATCTATCTATAGATCTATCTATCTATCTATCTATCTATCTTTCTATCTATCTATCTATCTATCTTTCTATCTATTTATCTATCTATCTGTCAATCTGTCTGCATATCTACTACTCAAAATGTCTCAGTAAGTCAGTATAGAACTAACTCATAACCGTGACTCACACTCACTCTACACGACACGCAGTTGCCCGCGTAAAAGGTATTTAGGCACAAGATGGCCGCCGCCACCAGTTGATTATATGATCATCGAGTCGTCTTTTTATTCTCGTCTCGATGGGAGCTAAATTGGGCGGCTACGGTGAAAACAAAAACATTTCTTTCTCCCCCTTTGGTGTTGAGGTAAAAGCGAGGGAGTCGGGGTGTAGACAGGCCATTGAATCGTACCGAAAAGGTAGGCCACACTGCTTTGTTGAATTGAAGCTCAGCAGGGAATCCTTTTGTGCAGTCCAAACCATCTCATTCATTGAACCCCTTCGAAAGACTTTTCGTCTGCTGTGACCTCAAAAAAAGAACTTAACATAAAGATACAGGAGATTCGACTTCACAAAGTCGGGTTTTCAACATGCTCACGTGCCGCCCACATCGACTTAAAACTCTTAGGATCAAAGGGATTTGAAAAAAGAGACAAGAAATTAACATTTGTCGGGCTCTTAAACTCGACCCGACCCTTATAAGTCGACTTTGATACAAGTCTTATGGGATGGTAGACCGACTTTGTAACTTTGTAAGTCGACCTGTAAAAGTTGGAATGCAAAAACAGATCAGAAAGCGAGTCGTCTGCTTTACTTGCTCGAAATGGAAGTCGATTGTCATCGACAGGCCGACCGACAGGGCAACATGAAGTTGCCTTTGGATCGAGGGAGACTCAAAGTCAATTTGAATCGTGTCGGGGTCTAGTCGGAACAAATACTAAAACCCGACACCGTTTCTCGTCCTTAGGCTTCAAAAAGTCGATGCGTGTCGAACTCTACAGCTACCGGAATTACTCAATAGATGGCGTTTTAGCATTCTCCACCTTGACTGATATTGAAGATTTCAACACGACATTAATATGATGATGTAAAACATGAATCTGGTCCTCTTACAGGCAAACATAAGGTGCCGCCATCTTAATCGAATTGAATGTTGGGGTCAGCGCCATCTATTAACCGACGGTGGAACTACTCGACAGTTTCGAACACGAGCCCATGAAGGGGTCCGTTATGGACTCGGTGAGGCTATAATGGCGTGATTTACTACCCTACCGTTTCTTTTATAGACTGCGGTCACGTGATTATCTCTCTGTTGCTAACTATCTATCTACCTATCTCTGTCGACACTCTCTTTTTCGACACGAACATCCCGGCCCACTTGGAAAGGGGAGCGAGGAAAATATGAGGACGTGGGATATAACCCTTGTTCAATTATGAATATGCAAAGTATATATAGCGCGCCGCATACCTTTTGTCCCAGTGAAGAGGGGTTGGAAACCCTCGGTTACTCGAGATGTGTTTAAACCTCTGTCTTACGTAACGTGTTTTATTATGATTGGATTTCCATTTTTTAAATATATTTCTCTTAAAAAATTTAATTGAGATTCTAAATGGCTAATCTCATAATCTAACCTAACCTAACATAGATAGATAGATAGATAGATGGATGGATAGATAGATGGACAGAGAGACAAATAGACAGACAGATAGATAGACTTTGGTAGATAGGACGGCTGGCTTTTTCAAAACTTAACCTAACCTAACCAAATCATCTAAAGCAGGGTTAATGTACAAACAGGGAGGGGGGGGGGTAAATTGCCCCCCCCTTTACCTTCAACTTTACTCTTGACACTCAAATCGTCTGCTTGAGGTTTTTTGTTCGGTCATTCCTCTCCCCTGCAGTTGAGAAAATCTCACCTGCTGCGTTCTTCTGTCCATCTCTTCTCTTTTTCTCCTCTCTCTCTCTCTCTATCTATCTATCTATCCTCTCTGTCTATCTATCTTTCGTATATGGCCTCAGCATCCCATTCGAGGGTTTGGTGCGACTCTCTTTTCAGTTCATTTTTCCCTTCGAATTTTTATGATTTCCAAATGCACTCGCATTATATAATCTGGATTTTTCTGATTAGAAGTTTTATCTACAATATTTTTTATAATTAAATATTATATAATATACGTTTCAATGGCATGCAATTATATATATATAATATCTTGTGAATAATGTAATACAAATATAAGTAATAGTCGAATATAAATGTGTGTTTAGGTTACACAAGAGTAAAATCGTATATAAATTAAGGTGCAGGAAAATGGTTTGACGTGCAGTTGATGACGATGCAGAATATTTTACTGTATTACATTTGAAGAACCTGATATTGAGTGTCTGTATTACGTACATTATGACATAAAACATTATTTGTATATACGAACACTTATTGTCGGATCCATATATATATATATCTATCTACCTATCTGTCTATCTATCTAACTATCTTTCTCCACTGTTACTGAATGTTATGTTATAAATATATATCTTAACATTTCATCATGCCAAGTCGTCTATGACTAGTTCATTGTTGCCTGTCTATCTATCTATCTATCTATCCATATCTATCTACCCATCTATCTATATAATTATCTTTCTGCTCTATTATCGAATGCTGTACCTGATATTTTTTGTTATTATTATTATTATTACGTTTATTAATATTATTTATTTATATATTTTTACATTAGTTTTTCCCGAGTATACGATTAACTATTGATTTTTACAAGGGTAAAAGACCACGTGTCCACGCAGCTGCAGCAGGCTGATCCTCTTAAAAAGAGTAAATTTGAATTCCCTATGAATTTTCTCGTGTTTCTTTTCTACATGTCCACACTGTTGGAGGAGTCCCAGCCACTATAACGACGGCCGGTCATGCAACCGATCTGGCATACGACCAGCTTATCCATTTCATTCTTCTTCATTTCCCCCAAATTTATTCAAAGAATCACGCGAGAATCTTCAGAAAGATTCTGCCTCTTTTAAAAAAGATCATTTTCGTCCTTCCTCATTCGCCCAAATGCATTCCAAGATTCCCACAAGAATTTTCAGTAAAACTTTAAATATAAGTTCTGGACTTTAATTTAACTTACATAAAATTAACTGTAATTAAACAGGAGATATTGCCCCAAACAATTGAAAGAATGTTGGAATAAAGGAGTAGGAGGCAAGAAGAAGGAGACTTGTCATGTGTTGGTCAATGACGTCATGTGTGTTTCTTGTTGCGAGCTGCTGCGATGAATGCAGCAGCCCAAAACGGGCGATTACCGCACCGCGCAAAAATAACACGCGGCGTTTTAGACGTGTGTGTCCTGAAACAAAGAATCTCAACATGACAGATAAACAAACAAACAAATAAATAAATAAATTAGATTTTTTTTTGGAAATCAGCCAATTTCATCAGCTCAGGTGATTCAATAAGTAGCGGAAAGGCAAACAAACAATAAATTTATATTTTACCGGTTCAACCGAGCCAAACCTATATTCTGAATGGAAACAACAAACTTATAACAGCGCGGGGTTGTCACCACACACACACACACACGGCAGGAAGTGTGTGGGCACATACGCGCAGTGTCGGATATGTTTATTACTTTCTTGATGTTTTTTAGTGTTCTTTTCTTAAATTCACGTTTTAATTTTTCTTTTATAGATATCGCCATTAGTTGAAGGAGGTCAAATTAGCAGAGATATAACATTATACTGATTGGTGAAGCATTTATATGCTTTGGATAAAAGTATAGATGAGAAGGTACGGTAATATTTGGCTGGAATATTGTATGAGTAGTCTTTTTTCTAAATGAAAGATAATACGACTAATTGTCTCCATTGCTTAACAGCATGGAGACATATTGTTCACTTTTTCCCACCATGTTTTTTTCTTCTTTTTTCTCCCGACCGGTTTTCCAAATTCCCTATCTGTTTCTATGTTAAATCGTTGTCCTATCTCTTAACATGGGAGCCA
>JAIQCU010001227.1:0-23890 GCA_022114935.1 Leptestheria dahalacensis | reverse complement strand
TTCGTTTTCTATTTTGGTAAAAGTTCCTATAGAAGTTACATTTTTTTTCAACTGGGTGGAATTTTCACTGGAGAAAGACTTTCAACCGATAAAATTTTCAGTGGCGTATTCATTTTCAAGTGGCTGAGTAACTTGAATTGGTTTACAACTCGATTAGCTTTCAACGGGGGAAGTTTTCAACTAGACGAGATATTCACTGGGAAAGGTTTTTCAACCGGTGAAATTTTCACTGGGGTATACATTTTCAAGTGGCTGAGTTTGCAGTAACTTGAATGGGTTTACAACTCGTTTAGTTTTCAACGGGGTAAGTTTTCAACTCGGCGAGATATTCACTGGGAAAGGCTTTTCAACCGGTAAAATTTTCAAGTGGCTAGGTTTTCAGTAACTTAATAGCCTTAAGATTAATTCATGTAACTAAATGAACAGGGTAATTCTTCAGACACAAGATTAAGGTTATTACGACTTGTATATGTAGCGATAGCGAAATCAAAACAAACGATACAAGCTGTTAACTTTAACTAGATTATCATAACTTGGAATCATGCCACTGACTATAGTGTAGACGTTATGATGTAATATTTCTGTTCCAACATGGAAAGAGAGTTTTCACCCGCGTTTTATGGGAATGACGAACGTGTAGTGAAAAAGCGCAGTATACGACCCCCCCCTATCCCTTAGCCTGTGCCAAAGGGAAACGTGGGGGTCCCAACCGCAATTGGCCACGTGCGAAGGGCCAATGGGAAAAAAGCTGGGCACGCGCGTAGGCCTATTGAAAAATTCGATTTCCTACCGAGCCTATTGGACCGGTCGTGGGTCTACAGGGGGGGGGCGACGTATGGTTAGGGCGAAGTAGGCCTTTTCAGTGAGAAAAAAAATAATTGTAAAAGGGCGGGGTTAGTATCGACCTAAATTAAGAGATTGGGCCTATTTTGTAAATTAGTACTATGTAATGGTATAATTAGATTATTAATTAGAATATCGTTTTAACTGAATTGAACTTTTTAAAGTGATGGTGTAAGAAGCTTCATATACTCGGGTATTGATTAGTGGAATCATTATATTATGGAAGATGCGGGATTTTTGTTCAATAGAGTTGATATGAAGGTTTATCTCTGTTTGGCTTGAATATTTAATCCCTTACCTGCTGCTTGCATTATATTAATTAATTATACTAATTAATGTAGGAGCGCGCTTAATTAGTTGCGTACGGATAGTCGGATAACCATAACCATAAACACACCGATATAGCTGAACACACGATATACTTTAAACTTTTTGAATTAATTAAAATTTACCAAAATTTTTATTGATTTTAACACTTGAACCCGAAATATTATATTATTACATATAATAATAATATTGTAAACATTGGCCCAGATTAATAATTTATTAATTGAAAGATTCAATCATGAATTAAATTAAAAAGGGATATATAAAAAATTAAGTAATATAATACATGTATCAACGTACTCTTATTCCTCGTGTACAGTGTAACTCAACCGTTATGGAAAAGGGTTAATACTGGTTCCATGTATATAGAAAACCAGTTTTTCCCTTTGAAAACGCGTGGAAATAAAATTTCTCCTATTTTTTCCAGCTCTTCTATATAATACCGTATAGTGTTTTTTTAATAGTTTCGAATCCAGCGTACGTGAGAACGAGCTTTTATGTAATCAAAAGCAAAGGGGCCTGCTCTGCTCGTGTAATTCACATGAGAAGGAGAAGAACGGGGTGTTCTAAAGGGTTATACACAGGAGGGGGGGACAATGGCTCGCTCGTCTCTATAAAACTAGACTCGCATACTAGATGCGTTCTGTATAAAAGGGACGGGGAGAAAAATTCCTTGGCGCCGAAAAATGGTCATAAAATGAAAAAGTGACCCCTCGCTCCCCTTTTCTGCCGTAGCTAGCCAAACCCTTTGATTGAAATTTTTTTTATTCAAAAATTTTTATTAAGTCCCTGTGAAAACCAGGGGGGTCTCTCTCTCTCTTTTGGCTCTATCTATATAACGGACACGTATATATGGGATATAACACGGCGTTATAGAGCGTTTTTCCATTTTCACTTTTTTGCGCATTTCAATGGACCTCTTTCTCGTCTGTATGATCGCTTCTACCTTATTCCCATTGTTGGTCATTTTTCCAGGTGTTTTTTGGGGTTTCTGTCTATGGTTTTCAATGGAAAGGGTTGTTGGATGGCTGAGAATGCGAGCCAAGCAGCAGAAGAGTTTGAGGAAAAACTGGACGTGCAGTGTCCGTTATAAAGTTGCTCGGATTTATTGATGGGATTTTTTGTTTGCAAGTATGGACTGAAAAATGAACAGGGTTATTTGAAAGAGAGGCAAGACGCATGGGAATCTTGTTTTTAATGCAGAGCATGTGTGTCTGTAAACCCTCGCTGTCTCGATTCGGTCACGTATAGAGGGAACTTGTATTTTTCAGTTTGGAGTGTATTTCTTTAAGTGTGCTTTTGTAAAGGCGAGTTGTTTTTCGGGTATTGAGATGAGAGCTTTATGTATCTTGTCTATCTACCTATCTATCTGTAGAACTATCTCTTTGGCTGTTTGTTTATCTCTCTATCTATTTGACTGTCTAAGTATCCACCTATACTATCCAGTTATCGATCTGTCTGTCTATCTCTTCACCTATTTATCCATCTGCCCGTCCATCTACCTACTCGTCCAACTATCTACTCGTCCATTTATCTACCCATCCAATTATCTACCCATCCATCCATCTCTATCTATCTACATATTTCTCCATCCATCTACCATCCACCTACCATCCATCTATCCATCTATCTTTATCTATCTACATACTTCTCCATCCATCCATCTACCATCCATCTATCCATCTATCTCTATCTATCTACATACTTCTTCGTCCATCTATCTACGTCTTCATCTGTGTCGACATATCTCTGTTGATTTAAAAATGCAAAGTTGAATATACAGCGCTTACGTAAGGTCCTACAATAGCCTTTCGACTAATGTACTATAGTTGACTTGACTTGACCTTTTCAAACATTCCCTCCCCAAACTGGGCAATATGTATCGCATATAGCCAGCATGTCGTTCGCACAGCACGATATTCTGCGTTATGAAATAATAACATGCGAGTAATTCGACAGGGCCATGCATATGTAAAATGCATAACCTTGTTGGACACTACAAAAGACTCGGGGAAACTTTCCGCAGGTCTTCTGTGATGGGCGATGAATCTTTAAGCTGGTTCCCTGGGATATGAGATTCAGCAGTGGGGAGAGGGGAAAATCTCTTGTCGAAGAGGATACATGCTTTGAGAAAGATATCTAGCGTGCAGCAAACGTTGGCTTTTCTCCTTTTGTCTTTTGAGATATATAGGCAATGGAACCGAAGTGCATAAGGGATGAGGCAAAAATGCACTTTTGAAAAGAGGGACCCGGGACGATACATGTAAGAAGACTACAAGTCGGACACGAAGATAACAAGATGTACATTTATTGCAACCCAACATGTGAGTGCACGTCGATATGAAATGCAAGAATAATGGAATATATGAAGAAGTGGGGACACTGGCTGAAATGTAGTATAGCCGCCATTTTGAGTGCCATTCTTCTATAAGCTGCTGCGCACACAACAAAACCAGTATTACAGAGTTAAATTTAATAAAATAGCGGAATAAATTCGGGACATATTCAACAAGGACAGTAGCTTAGCTGTTAAAACAAGAATTCATTGTTTTGCTTTGTACTTTTTTATGGGCGCCATTTTGAGCGCCGTTGTATAACTCTGCCCTCTTTATGAATGGATTTAGTTAATCGACTAATTCGATAGGATGTGCAAGACTAATGGAACATATGAATCTAAGAAGTTGGGACATGGGCTGAAATATGCAGTATAGCCGCCATTTTGAGTGCCACGCTTTTAACCTACCGAGTACTGCAGGGCTAAATTCAATAGAACAGCGAAATAAATTCAGAAATTAAAAAGACGGTTGCTTGGTTTTTTAACAAGGATTCGTTGTTTCGCTTTGTATTTTTTTTTTACAGACGCCATTTTGAGCGCCGTTGTATAACTCTGCGCCTCTTTATGATGGCTTGATTATAACTCAAAATATAAATCAACTGCCCGGTTAAACTGATCAATATTGATTATTGCACGTTATAGTAGTTAATTCCTCGTCGATAAATTTATACCATTTCAATCACAATAGCGCAACAGTCTATATTCTTTTCTGCTTCAACTGCTTATGTACAAGTATGAAACATATTTTATTTACTGTTTGTAAATCTTTTTAAGTTAAGATTTCATCGCTGAATGTTAAATACGGCAGCTGAAAAATGATTTTACGCGTTCCCCAGTGTATTTACATATATTCCCCTTTGTGTACTTCTTAAAGACCAGCATTCCTATATCAAGTCTTAAATTTTAAGCCTCTCGGTAAGTGAATCAATTATTCAGAGATTTGCTGTTGGCCTTGCCCGATGCGCTTTTCCCACTGTTTCTCGTATCTTTGTTCTCTTGCAAGATGCGCCCTGTGTTTCCGAAAAGAGCGGCACGTTCGTGGACTCGAGCGTTAGACTTTTAAGGGAAGCAGGAAACTTTGGACCAGCGCTATGCCGAGAAGCATTTTTTTCTTCTGGTTTTTTTAGAAAAATGTTTGAAAGCTGTCCAAAAGAAGTAAGACGTCTGAATAAGATTTTTTTCATCACGATGAATTTAGCAGGGCAAGACTCGATGCTTAAAGATTATAAATAAAAAAAGTTTTAGATTGATTGAGTTTTAAATGTAAGGGGAGTAAAATGGATGTATCAGACGTCTGAATGAGGTGCTGAAACCAGGTTTTCGGCAGTTTGACCTGGCCAGAGGCTTGCGTATAATATATTCAAAAACAGTGCTTTGTTTGATTCGTTAATTGTGTACAACGGTATAGCTTAACTGAGCAGTGTTGTATACTTGATCTCAACATGTTAGCGCTTGTAAGACGTCTTAACAAATTAGTTATGTATTTAGTCAATAGGAGAAAGTATATTCAAAATCAATTTCTGCATGTCCGTAGAATTTGGTGTGTACGGTGGTTCAAGTAGATCGATTAGTAAGAAGTCTGATTAACCTTACAAGCTGCTATTTTCAGACGCCTTATGCTACTGAATCTTGTGGTCTGAATAATATCGCTTTTTGTCATTGTTATTTCATGTTGCTAAGTAACTAAGAATATCTTCAGTCAATTTGCTCTTCAACTATGCGATGACTGACTGACTAGCCTACTGAGTCACAACATTCAGACGTCCTATACCAAAAATCTTGCAACCGAAAAATTAAATTCAGTCTTTATAAAGCACTTTCGAATACTGTTTTCTTCCTTGAATGTCTTACTACAACCTACTGAATCGCTATATTCAGACGTCTTATACCACTGATTTGTGTATCGCTTTCAAAGCATGCTTTTCCGTTGAAGTTGTACCTTTGAAATTGTAATTTTTTTAATTATCCAATAATTACAGATTTTGTTTCCGGAGTTTATAATTGGAGGATGTCTAAAAATTCGTGAATTATTAAGTTTTTTCTTGTTCGTCGAGTGTCCGTTATGTTAATCTCTCTTCCGTTATATCTGCAGCAGCGCAAAAGAGAGAGAGAGATAGACAGCGAAGAGTGCTGAAAGCTAGGCAAAAAGTGCGGTGGGAAACTTTGCTGAAACTTGACAGCCTTGTCGAGCAGCCGAAGCAGAAAAAACTCATTAGCTTTGGCTTTTAATTAAGAAGCCAAAGAAACAAAGTTTCACGGCAAAAGCGCCAAACTCTTCTGCACGCGGCCAGGCGAGATAATTATAATAAGGTCTCTCTCTTATGCCATATACCCCGCTTGATAACTAGAAAGGGTTCTTCTTTTTTTAAGAGTCCCAACCCTGGTAGAGATGTTAAATTTGATGATTAATTGAATTAGATTGAATTGCAGTTGACACGGTGATCTTTCGAGTGTGCAAATTTGAATATCGGGAATTGGCAGGAGGTATTCAACATTGAAACATTTGCTTCTTACAAGGCCATTTACGTGTAATTTGCATAGTTATACGAGTATGGTTATTATAACATGATCATACACATAACATATACATAACACTAATGTATATGATGTACATAATAGTACATAACCAAGTTTAGTAAGTTAACCATAGTAGTACTTACTAATGGTATTAGTAATATAGCAATGTATGCTATTTGGTTATTATCGCACAACGGTTCAGTATAATGCCACGACAATGACTTGATGTGTCTTGATACTTTTTTTACATGTAGAACTTCATATTAATTAAATTATCAAGATACAAAGAGCGAAGGTAACATTATATGGCGACACTCGTTGTTTATTCTAACGGAGAGCCAATTAATGTTAACGAATGACGCTCACACATATATTTAGCCATCTATCGCCGTTACCAATTACCCGTAACGTGTCTACAGTTACTTCATTATCACTTGGATTGCGCTTTGGGCCCCATGTTTTAGGCATAACACGGGGGCCCGCACGCGCGCCGAATCTTGCAACGGGACAATCTTTTTCGACTCGATTAAGTTCCCCTGGGCTGGCTGTGTGTGAATAATGCATGTGGCCCTCCTCTCGCTCTTTTGTGTATCTAGTTTTCCCCGTTCCACGGAAACGGCGGCGGCCATAGTATTTTTCACCATTTCTGCTACTTAACCATAGGGGGGGGGAAGAAACACACACGACAATTTCTGGGGTTGAATTTTAGCGATTGTACCGAGGTATCTGAGGGGCAAAGGGGAGGGGTTCCCTGAAACAGTAATTGAATGCGCATACGTTAAATACAGGGCGCGTTTTATATATTTAAAGATTACACGTGTGGTGCTATACGATGTGGAAGAGCGGAACGAAAGCGCGCGGCGCGCGCAAAAAGTGTCCGTGTATAGCGCGCAACTTTTTAGTCCTCGTTGGGGTCCCCTGGGCGAAGCGACGCCCAGCCCGGTTGGGTTGACGCGCATGCGCATCAAGTTTTATTACAATTAGCAAAATTAACTACTGACATACTGTCGTGTATAATATATATTGTCTTTAAAAACAAACTTAATTCTTTCTAAAATGAATTCGTTAAACTAGAAATCGTCGATATTGTTAGACGTGTGTAATTTTGCATGAATAGTTTTTTGCTATATGCTGGTTTAGAGTTATGTTATTATAGTTTTAAAAGAAGGAATACGTATTTGGATTTTTGCATAGTTTGAAAGTTTCTTTGTCGACTGTACTTCAGGTGGCTGGATAACATTCCCACGTCTGTATATACAGAGATGAATAATTGGTTTTAAAATAGTTTACACGTAATATCGTAGTTAATATTTATCATAAATTAGTATAAATAGATTAATATTACATTTAGAATATAGAATAGAGTTGATAAAAATATAACCCAATTTAAGTTGAAGGCAGAAAATGTTAATTAATTCCAGTCTAGAGACAATGGCAATGGGGTATATTGGTCGTGTGTTGTCACAGATCTGTATCTTCTGCCGGATGTCGTGTATTTGTTTCATTGCTTTACTTGTGCACCGAATTATTCACAAAGTGGCGCTGGAAAAGAAAGGTGAATCGAAACCAAAAGGTTCTGCATACGTACGCAGAGGGGGGAAACAAAAGCGCCATGAATATCTCAAGACATCGTGTGGTGCAGTTGAAAGAACTAAATAAGGGATATGTTGCCGTGACGGGGCAATGGACTCGCATGCGGGTATACGTCTACGACGACGAGAGTTGTTGTATTGCCCTGGCTCCCGACTCTCCAGATCCGTTGAATTTTTCAGAGTTTTCCCGGTCTCGTTAGGTTTGTCTCTTGTGTGTTTCTCTTCTCTGTCTATCGCTCTATCTATCTCTTTGTCGGTTGAGCGATGTATCTGTCTATCCATCTGTCTGTCTGCTGCATGCCGATCGATCTATCACTTTGTACATCTTTTGTTTCTTCTCTCTGTATATCCAACCTGTATCTATCTAGATATCGATTAGTCTAGCTATTTATCTATCTATCTGCCTATCTGTCCTATTTAGGTATCTAGCTTTCTATCTAACCTATCTAAATATCTATCTATCGTATGTATCTATATGTCTACCCATTCATGTTGTTATAGGGTGTCATGGTGTCTGTCACAGACAAGTTTGCAAACCCCATAGAAGGTTAGTTAAAGGAAACTTTTCCGAGTTTTGCTCAAGACTTGATGTTTGATACCGGACACTTGAGATTTGATTGAAAAAGATGAAAGGGCACCAGCCCGTTTGATGATGAAGGCAAAACAAAGGGAAAATGACTTTTGTCTTCTCTCCATCACGTGTGTAAACAACACGGTCTTGTTTGCGCGCCTCGTGCTCTTTTACTTCTCATCCACGGAAGGCAACTTGAGACGCCTCAAAGCCAAAGCCAAAAGAGGCTAACGATGGGGACACCGTATTAGCTTGGGTAAACTAGCAAACTAGTATAATTAGTGGCACGGGAGGAACTAGTAATGTCGAGGGGTTGGCTACTCCATTTTCGGTGTACATGTCTAGGGCAACCAAAAAATGGTTCCTGCTGGGGAAAATTCAATCGCTTATGGCACCCAAGTTTTCACAGGTACAACAACTAAAAAAAATAGTGAATGCAAAGCTGCTAGTACTTTATCTACTAGTAAAGTTTCGTGAAGATCGGACGTTTAGTTTTGCCAAAATAAAATCCTAAATTTAAAAAGATCCATCATTTCCTACCGTTTAGAAACCTTTTTTTTCTTGCTCTAGGCTGTGCGTAGTCAAGAATCATTCTGTGATTCTTAGCCTCGTTTCCTCGACGAGTGTACGGTAATCCTTGGGACTAGCGAACCTCTCGAGTAAATTGATCCTAGAACCTGTACCGGATCTTGTTTGATTTTGATCTTTGATCGTAAGATTCTTTTCGATTCTTTAATTTACCCAATTGTTATTGTCAAGATTCCCGAAGATATTTGAGGTTTAACTAGAGCTATATTAGGAATCTCGTCGTGAATCTTGTTGTACTTGTGATTCTTGTTAAGAATTGCGCATGCCATCTATGGTTATCAGGAAACTACTGGAATCCTTTACTATCTATCTAACTATATATCTATTTACGTAATCAACTATCTATCTACTGATCTGTCTACCTATCCATCTGTGTATGTATCTTACCTATCTATCTATCTATCTTTCTGCCTGTATCGATTTGTCTGTCTATCTAAATATCTATATATCTATTCTGTGTATCTATCTACCTATCTACCTATCTATCTATCTGTCTATCTATCTGTCTATCTATCTACCTGTGTGCCTACCTATGTATCTATTCAGCTATTTGTCTATAATCTATCTGCATCCAAGAATCGTGGTATAATTATAAAACTGATGCCAAATGGTGAAAATCGATCAGCTTTCTTCCCTCCCCCCTTTCGGTGATTCTTGTCCAAGAATCTCATCCACAAATCTTTTAAGAATCTTGTCGGAGGGTCTTGTTATCTTTTGCTAAGAATCACATGAAAAAAAGATTAGCTTGTCCTTATGTGGGTCTCTTATCTTTGACTGAGCACTTTAGCGAGAATCGCAAGAATCCCCCGAATCTTTGTGAATCTCACATCACACGTCCGCCATATTGCCGTGTGTGTGGTGAACGCGCGGAAACGGGCAGCAAGAAGAAGATGCAGGAGCCTGATGAAAAGAGCTTGAAAGAGAACAAATAGGCAAACGGTATTGATCAATGTTGCATGTGATGGACTCGCTAGTTTCCGCCTCCAATGGGGGTGATGGGTGAAATTACGGGAGGGGCGGGGGGTTTTGGGGGTGGTGGAATACCGCCGGGCTAGAAACTTTCTGCCAGTCTATCATCAAGTAAATATCAAGTTAACTGCGTGTTTAGAGAAGTTTCAACCTAATTCGCTGAATTGATAACGTAATACGATATAACTATATAAATAAAGAACTAAATATACTGAATATAATTATATCCGTATGTAATAAACAGACTTGCCATCATGCTTGTGTTTATCTTAAGTATGATCATTTCGTATTGAGAATATTACGTACTGATTGGATCATCAAAGATCTTGATATTTATATGATAGTAATTTGATGATAACTTGGTGTCAGTTGGCGTATAAGAATTTCGTCAAGAATCTTGTCATGAATCCTTACAGTTCACCGTATATGTTGGTATCAAGTCTCAAACTCTTAATCAAGTGGTTATATCAATAGACGATTGTCCAAAGTTGATATGACCAACGACTTGGCAGTCGGTGTGCCAGTTATCCAACATTGGTCATCGAGGAATCCCATATTTAAAATTTGCGTAATTCACATTCATCGATATTCTTTCCGAATACTCCAATTGGAATTAGCCAACTTACAGGACCGGATTACAAGCATATTACACTTTAGTTTGATACGATGAAATTTTACAACAATCGGTATAACAATCATCTACAACAATCTTAGACACGTGTAACCAGCAGAGAACATTTTCCAAGTTAACGAAAGGGACTATTTGTGCAAGTTCACCTTGTAAAATCAGTTCTATTATGTGACCGAAGAGGTTACACTGTCGCTATATTGCACGGAACAAGAGCAACAAATTTGTGTTTTCTAATTTGACGCGCCATTGATGAACGGACCGAACGGTCTTGGAACGTGGACAAGGGGGGACAAATTGTATTTATTGTATTTTCATATTTTTTCATTTATATTTATTTATTCAGTTTAATTCAGTTTGTGGTAATGATAGTGTGAGATTTTGATTTTTTTAAAAATATGTCGGAATGGAAGATTTCATACAGAATTAGGACGTTGAATATTATAATCTTATCAAATGAATTAAGAGTTATACACCATTATTTAAAGGTTATGTGGAACCATTATATGGATATGCACATGTAATTTTTTAGGTAGTAACTTCTAACTTGACTGTGACAAATGATAAACAAGTTAAAGCTTACTTGGGTGTGTTTAAACATTAAGGCATATTGCCGTATGATACAAGTCGGATAGTTGTACTAGTATACTTGGCAAGCATTTCATACGCACGTAAAGTTGTTTGATATTCACTTGATATTCATTTGATATTCACTTGATAATTACTTGATAATTACTTGATAATTACTTGATATTCACTTGGTAATCACTTGGTAATTACTTGATAAGCACTGGATTTTTATTTCATGTTTACTTGATATTGATTCTATCATCCATATTTACTTGTTTCATTACTTAACAACTACTGAACAGTTGCTCGTTACAACTTATCGGTGCTTACTTGACATACATACTTGACATTCTCTTGATGATTACTTGATGATCACGTAGCAGTACTTGTCGTCTTACCTTCACGAAAAACATCTCATTGCCACCGACTTTTCATCAACCTATATGGACACACACACACACTTGTCTATATCCTCCTGATAAAAACCACTCACGTTTCACTCGATGTACAACACATCAGACTTGGGTGTTTTAGCACAGGGCAAACAAAATGGCCGAACGACTCGCCTTGTGTGCATCTCCACACGTCGCTTGCACTACATATTGCGACCATCACGGAGCACCCGTCTATGCACCTTTTGCAACAATGCACTTTCAACTGGGGGCTTTTCCTCCTTAAAAGCCTCTTTACTATACATATATTTACCGTGCCAGTGTAGAGCCTCTGGGAAGTTTCGAGAGAGAAGAAGCATCGTGTGAGGAAGCATAGCAGATATTCGAGAGAGAGACGGGGGTCCCTGGCCTGGCTGTGTATAACTGAAGTAAAAGTGACAGGTCAAAAAATGGAAAATGTCCCAAGCCAGTAGTTTATAAGACGCGGGAATAATTTCCCATCTCGGTATTCTGTTGCTATGTTTGTCGTGTTGTGTGTGTGTATACGGTATGGGGCCTTTTTTCGACATGGGTGGGAAGCAGAGTTGGCGTTTAGGCAACTACTGAAAATTATACATTGAAACAGTAATAAGCATTGGATGAGACATGTGGTTGACAGTCGACCTGTCAGGACGATGATGGGCCTTCTTGCAGCAGACTGAGGATGCGTGTCGACTAGACAGGGAGAATAGACCTACCGCTGCTACAAGACATTTTTGCAGTATTTTTATGTTTTGACTGTATAATGCTATTTGTGATTATTTATTTTTACAACTTGTCATTGTATTGTTGAATCTATTATCAATCTAATTGTGTTTTTATTATTGTTGATTTTGATTTTGGGTTTTCTATTGAATTGACTTTCTCAAAACAATTTCCACAAGAGGTGAATTATCAGGCAATTGCTGCTATGGCGGTTGGGGGGGACGCGGTTCTTGGTAATTACCTCTGATTGACGTTGAAATAACTTTGTACCTTTAATACTGAAGAGACCGGGTAAAATGGTTGGGACCTAGACCGCCCAGTAGGCAAGATTCTTGAACTATATTACAGGCTGTTTAACCGAGAAAAAAAATAAGGAATTATAGGGCTTAACATGGAGGATGGAATAGACCGTTTTCAACATCGAGATTGTATAGTAAGATTTAACATTAATACAGTGTTTAGTAATATAGCCAAATAAATTGGTAAACTTTTTAAAATTGGTATTTTTAATTATTATTATTAATTGGTAACTTTTATAAATTGGTAAACTAAATTTAATTTTAATGATCATTTATAAAATTTTGAGTTTTAGAAAATACAGTTTTCATTAGTTATGTTATTCTTGGCCTTTCAGTGGGTTAAACTCGAATAAGTAATCTAAATTATGATAATCGAGTAGCTTTTTGACAAGATTACCTGACAGATGACGCTGGTAAGTTTACAAATAGCCTTAAACCTATCATGTGTTTAACCTTAATGCACTTGGGCCCTTTGAAAAGTATATGACTCGAATGTTTAAACTGGAAACCTTGATTATATCTCGGTCGTGTGTAACCGGCTACAGCAACGCGGGTATATGCGATAGATAACCGTTTTGATGAATTTTAGTCCAGTTTATTCGCGAATCTGTAACCTTCGTCAGAATTTGTCGAGGTCCGCCAACTGTGGACAATCAGACAGCGAAACCTTTTTACGACAAATGTCTGGACGACATTGTTTGGGTACAAATGTCCCCCAATTTGTAAATCTTTATCGCTTGTGTCTTGTTTCGTGCTTTTTTGAATTTTTCTCTGAGAATTTATGAGAGTTATTTGATACGCCATCTGAGAAATTTGTATCCGTTTGTTAGTTTTAAGTATCTTGACGTTTTTAACATTAACTATAGTGATGTTTAGTTTATGTATTCGTAGATTTATCTGAAAAGTAGTTGGCATTCCTTATTAGAACGATCAAACGTAACTGTGGGATTGTTTGTACAATAGATTCCGCAATGCAAAATGTCTTTGTCGGTTCTGATTGTAGTTGATTTAACTTGATAAGTTATTTTATTATGCAGTCGTTATATCCGAAATAAGTATAGAGCTTCTGTCGATCTATCTAACCCGTCTAGCGATCTGTCTATCTGACAATCTTTCTATTCTGTCTATCTTATCTGTTTGTTGATCAATCGATGGATACATCTATCTGTCAACTTATAAGTCTCTCTATTTATCCATCTGTCGGTCTGTCTGTCAGTGTGACTGTCTGTCTCTCTATCTGTCTTTTTATCTGTGTGTCTGTCTGTCTATCTATCTATCTATCTATATGTCTGTCTGTCTGTTTATCTGTCTGTCTATCTGTCTGTCTATCTCTCTGTCTGTCTATCTGTCTGTCTATCTATCTGTCTGTTTGTCTGTCTGTCTATCTATCTATCTATCTGTCTGTCTGTCTGTCTGTCTGTCTGTCTGTCTGTATCTATCTATCTATCTGTCTATCTGTCTATCTATCTGTCTATCTATCTATCTATCTATCTATCTATCTATCTATCTATCTATTTGTATACCGACCCATCACTGGATTTATCTATCTATTAACCTATCAATCTATCTATTTATCTATTGAATCTACCTGTCTATCTATCCACCTATCTATCTATCTGTCTCTATATCTGTTATCTGTTTTTGTTGCAGATAATTGCAACAGTAGATGGCTCTGCTATACGTTAGAGCGATTTTTCAAATTCGCGTTAAACAAGTAAAAACAGTTTGATTTATGAACGCTGATGACGCAACTCCATTTACAGTCCCATTATGAACATGGCCGACCGTCTCGGGAAAAAGGGAACGGTTCCAAAAAAGCGACAAAAAATGGTCAACAGATGGCGTTGGCGACAAAAAGTTGGTGAAAAAGTCGTGTCGGCTTCCTGTTCTCTTCTATCAAATGGCGTGTAGTTGCTGATGTGCGCGCGGACCTCTTCAATTATCTTTAAAGGGGAAAGATGAATTAGCTTAATTGCCCTTGCTTGGGAATTACACATTTTTTTTACTTATTTATTCAGTTTAAAACGTTAATGGCCTTCAAAGAGAGGGAATAAAAACCGCGCAATTACGTTTTTTCTTAATGTTTCACTCTCCTTATGCATCTGCGTATCGGTCTATCTGTCTGTCTTTATGTACCTTTCTAATTAATTGTCTCTTTCTTTATCTATCTCTATCTATCTATCTATTTATCCATCTATCCATCTATCCATCTATCCATCTATCTGTCTATCTACCTATCTATCTATGTATCTATCTATCTATTTATCCATCTATCTATCTATCTATCCATCTATCTATCTATCTATCTATTTATCCATCTATCTATCTATCTATCCATCTATCTATCTATCTATCTATCTATCTATCTATTCTATCTATCTATTCTATCTATCTACCGACCTACCTACCTATCCATTATCTACCTATCCATTATCTACGTATCCATTATCCGTCTGTCTATCTATCTATCTGTCTATCTATCTACTTATCTATCTACCTATCTATTGACAGTTTTGGATATTCAAAAAGCCGAAAAACTAATAACTGACTTTGATTGTCATTTTCAATCGTATTCTAATTTTTTCTGTCGGAATATTTGATAGACAGAGCTAATTGGAAAGACCATACCTACCGCCGATTCGCCTTTTTTATACGGTTCCTCCAAACCGATGATTAACAAGTGATCAACAACCGACTACCACGTAACTATAATCGAGTGGTTTAACCTTGCGTCGATACAATCCATAAATTCTGAATTTATAATTTTGTTTCAACATTTGTTGGTTTTTTAAAAAAAATCGCGGGAAAAAATTGAATCTGGGAAAAGGTTGAAATTTTTTTTATTCGAGTTGCGAACCCCACCGATCACGACAGTCTTTTGTTTAGTGCGGGGGCCAATGGAAGCGACCACGCCCTCGTTTTTATTCTGCAATTGACGTTTTGATTTGCGCGCGTGTTTTGCCTTATTCAGAGAATAAGCCAGAGGTGCCAAGATTACCGTCACAATCTTGACAGAAATTTTTTTACTTTCAGTCTAAAAGGAAAATTCGTAGAAAGAAAGTTGAAATCAATTTCTCGATTTGGTTCACTTGAAACTCAACTATTTACATTGTCGATTGTCGAGTATGTAGGTTAACTATAGTAATTTCGTTTTAAGCTATTTTTAATCGATCTATATGTAACATTTAATGAAAATTAAATGATTAATAATCGGGTATACAAGTTAATTAGTAATTTTTGTTTAAGTGTATTGTTTGGGTAGCGAACCCCTTTGGATGGGTGTTTGCTAATAAGAGAAACAATGGCGTGCCATTTGCGAATGCTCTTAATTAAAGCTCTGCCCTTGATTACCTTGGCGAGGAACGGGCCCCGGCGCCCAGCACACAAGACGAAAATTCCCCAAATATTTGGGGAAACGAGCATCGAGCAAGCAAACGAATATAAGCTCGTTTGTTTTTGTCGCAGCTCAAAGTCAGGATTTATGCTATCACTGAGCCCTTAATTGCCTGAACTGTAATTTAGTGTCATAGCGTTAAGGTGATTAGATAGATAGGTTGATAGATAGATAGTTACGTAAGTAGGATACGTAGATAGTGAGATAATGAAATAGCGAGGTAGGTAAAAAGACAGATGACAGATAGAAAGATAGATGCATATATAGATAGATAGTTAGATGGATAGATAGATTGATGGATAGATGGACAGATGGATAGATGGATAAAGGGAAAGATGGATAGATAGATAAATAGAATGATGGATAGAAAGGTTGGTCGAAATATAGACGAAAAGATAAGTTGCTAGATGTTAGGTATAATAGATTGCGGACTGATGAATAGATAGATAGATGGATAAATGGATAGATAGATAGAGGTAGATAAGTATAGATGGATAGGTTACCGAGTTGAATTTTACAGTGTATTTTCAGCCTAGGAACAACATGAGTTGATGTTCTTTTATAAGGAAGTTGATATTGACATGATCTAAAGTTGAGTCGAGAAAGTTCTAATTGTTGACAAGAGTATATCGTGTGTTTTGCTAGAAACTCTGATGTCCAGAAGAAATCAGCTGTGATTGCTTTAATGAAACGCGCTTGTTCCCAGCACTTGTTGTTCTTCCAACATATCCTAGCATAGTTCCAGTATGGAAGTTTACGGTAGAACGTGTTCCAGTACTGTGTTTTAGTACTGTTCCAGGACTTGTTGTTATCAGTCTAGCATTTGTACATATTCCAGAATTCTCATGTGGAATGAATTATATTCAAGATTTAAGTTCCAGGACATGTTAACTCCAGGAATTGCCGTTTCAAGAATCGAGAATTCCAGGACTTTTCGTTCCATGACTTAGAGTATCCAGACACGTTTGCCCAACATCTTCTTTACCACGAATCGTACTCCAGGACTTGTGTTCCAGAATCTCTGTTCCAGGATTGGTTGATTCGCAAGTATCTCCTGTATTCGTTATACAACGCGAGTGTCAATACATTGACATGACACTGACAAGCCAATGTCGTGACGACATCCAAAATGTCACCTCGACTATACAGATGTATAAAATAAACAGGTGGAGAATTATGTTTAAAATTATCATGATATTATCACTAATTAACATAGGTAGATCAAAACGTGGTATGCATATATGTGATTCGTCGTATCACTGACATGTCATTAACAGGTCAAACTTGCCTATGCAATACCGATTATGTAATAGTGTCGGGATGATTACTAACGACATGGTGTCTTGATGACTCGATTGATCCATCTACGATTTGGTTTTAACTTGATACCATCATGTCGTTAATCAAGATGTGCCCAGTACAACACATCACCAAGACCAAACTAGCTCGGTATTTGCATTCCAGGTTAGTTCCACAGACACACACACACGTTCCAACTTGTGCGGATATTGGAGAGGCGGAATCCAATTTGACAGTGACGAATTGGAAGTGTTTTGCCTATGTAAACGTTTGCCTTTTATTTGTTGATTTTTTTATTCGTTGGATTTTTTATTTATTTATATTTGAGGGGAATATTCTGTTGAAGGGGGGGAGAGGGGGGAGAAGAGAGGCTTGGCTTAAAAAAAGAGAGGGAACGGGTTTTTCAAGTTGGCGAAACTTTTACAATGCCAAAAACGAGTTCCAGCGCGCGTATGGCATTTCTGGGAAGAGCTGTATTAGGATTTGCCACGCGCAATGAGCTGGCCAATTTTTTAAAATAAAAAACCTTCAATTGTTGTCAATATCGTCTTAAAGTTTACAATTTTAATTGTAATTATATTATAGATCTGATTGTTAATTCAGATTTTGATTGGGGTATAGGATTGCTGGAGAATGTGAATAACGAGATGGACAGCAGAGTAAAATATTTCGAATATGACAAATATTAATGGCGCAGCGAGTTTATGGCGGTGGTCTCCTCCAGTTGGAATTTGCAAACTTACAGGACCGGATTACCAGCATGTTTAGATAAATAAATAATTATATACATAGAAATTAATTTAATTACGATTAAAGTTGTATACAGCAATTGAGAAAATTAAAGTTGAATGAATAATGAAAGAAGAAGAATGTAAATCTTAATTGAAGACACGTGTAACCATTTTTTCTCATTTTCACCCTTTCTTTTTTAAAAATTCGAGACGGGAATTTTAAAATAAAAGATATGAATATTTTTTTTTAAATTGTACGAGCCCAGACTGAGAGGTCAACATTTGAAACTTGATTAATTCTCTGCTTTTTTTGTTGTCGTCTTCTTGAGTACATTCTAATCTTATCGTATAGTGGCGCAGTTGAAAAAGACAAGTTGACCTTTCCCAAAGTGTTTATCTTTAAAGGTTGATTTGAATTAATATTTAGTCAGTAAACAGTTTTGGTTAGAATACAAAGTGGTGTCTCGTGGTCTACTTGGTCTTCCTCTGCTTCACTCCCCTTCATCTCCTGGCGTCGTTTTTTTTTTTAAATTATATTCTTTTTAAAAATCTTTCTTGAAGCTTTGAAGAAAAATTTTTCTTCCCGTCTGTTCGGTTCTTCGTGAACTCTTCCCTCTCTTCTTCTTCTCTTGCGTTCGCCTTTGCCGGGGCTCTCTGGCTTTTGAAGGGTTTGGCCCGTTTGCGTTTTTGCCACACACGCGTGGGATGCTGAGGGTATAGAGAACGCTGGCCAGAGGGGGTCTTCAACGGACCCTCTCAATCCTCTTGGACTGTAATGAATTGGCACAAAACCATTCTGGCTGGAATCGGCACGTCGAGAGCTTCAATTTGACACCAAACACGATAGGTTTTGCCATGTCCGTTCTATGAAGGGCCGGTGTCCGCTATAGAGGGGATGACCCTTTCGCTGTCCGCCTCCCGACTCCTTTAGATTCAAACTGGACCCTCGCTACAGCGGACACCGATTCTCTCCTTTCTTTTCCTTTGTTCGCTTTCAAACTTCGCTGTATTGCTTGTATTCTAACAGCAATTGAAAATGTATAAAAGGAATTGCTATCATGGTTAAAGTATAATTTTGACTGATGACCGCTATAGAGGAATGGCCGGGACGGTTACCCTTTCGCTGGCCCGTCCGCCCTCCGCCCTGTGCGGCCCTCTTCTTTTCTTTTGCCACCTGAGCAGGTAGCCTTGGAGCCAAGTGCGCGCTCTAAGGTGGAATGGACTCTTGGTGAAGTATTAAAAAAAAGGAAAGAAAAGGGAATAAAAAACGAAACGGAAAAGAAAGAAGAGAGGAGGAAAAATAAAGAAATAAAAAATCGGGTCGAGTCAGGACCGCGCGCTGTTGCAACATTGCAGCCAGAGTGGCCGTGCGGGTAAGCTGGCTTGGGAAAAAACTCTTGCGCGAAATTTTTCCCCAGATTCTTGAACTGCGCCTTCAACATCTACTTTTCGAGAAAAATTCCATTTTGACGTGAAAATTTTCATTGAAAACATGGATTTCAGAAAAACTTGCACTCAAAACTTGCGTCGAGAAAAAGTTTGAAAACGATCGGTGTTGTGTTGTCTTGGTAGTGTCGCGGACGCCTATTGCTTTTTTTTCTGAAAAGCGTAAACGAACGGACGCGGGGAAATTTGAATTACTCAAAATCAGTGTACATCAAGGTACAGAGGATTGTATCTTTTTTTAAACAAACAGAACTTGTGGAATTGTGTTGGTTTTCTCTGTTTTTGGTCAATAAGTGTCACCGCCGCTTTGGCGGGATGGTTTTGGTGGGAACAATGCAACTGCCACGCGATTCGCAAGTTGAAGAAAACCGGCACGAGCAGCAACAGCAACATCTTCAGCAACAACAGCCGTGCCAGCCGGACGAAAGTCAGACACTCACCCCCAAGCATGAAGAGGCCTATGCTAACAACAATAATGGACCTACCGATGTAAGTTTGGCCGTTCAAATTCCTCTTTGCAAGTTCTAGAGGCAAGTTCTGTACGCAGATTGTACAGGCAAGTTTCTGTTCTAGTTTCTAAAGCAACTGCTGATTCTGGTTTCTAGATGCGATTTAATGTGGCGCGATAGGGGTGCTGACGCAAGTTTCTGGACTTGCATGCAAGTTATTCAAGCAAGTTTTTGTTACAGTATATAACATGTTGTATAAAATCAAGCTTGGCTTGAGAAGCAAGTTGATCATAAGGAAAGACTTGCAGAGTAAAAGTAAGTTTTATAAATTGAGTGCAAGTTATACAAGCAAGTTGTATTTCTAGTCGATAAATAATGAGGTGCAAGTATTGGCTTAAAAAGCAAGTGAGCCAAGAAAAGAAGTTGCATAAGAGATGCTGACTGCAAGTTTGCTGACTTGCGTGCAAGTTGAACATTCAGGTTTGATATTCTCTTCCGATTTTGTGTCGCAAACACTGACATAACAGTCGCCGCTTTTTTGCGATTCTGTCCGTGCAAGTTATAGAAGCAAGTTTTTATCAGAGTATTGAATATTGACAAATTGGACTTGCAAGTTCGAATCACGTAGACAACAACTAATAAATACAGTAAAACAATCGTTAATTACAAACCGACCAGCGCAAGTCTTGTTTCGAGTTCCACAGCGTCATCAGCAAGTTTCCGTTACATTGTGCGGGAAACGGCGTGGTGGCGGATGCAAGTTACAAAACTTGCATGTAAGTGTCCACGCAAGTTAATCTTTTCAGGTTTTCACTGTCGACTCGCACTTTAAGAAGTTGAGAATAATGGCCTTGCCACCTTTTAAAAGTCGCGTGTTAAAATCAACTTTTTTTCTCGTTGCAAGTTTTGAATGCAAGTTTCTGATGGCCATTAAGGCTACGGTGTGCATTTTGAAAGTTTTAACGCAACAACAAGATGCATTGTGGCGTTAAAACTGATCCAGCTGAAGGGTTTAGTGTACGTGCCGTAAACTTGCGTCCCTTACTTGCATGCAAGTTACTGATCAAGTTTGTCGTTGTTACATTTTATTCAGTGCAGATCTTTTAAAGAATCTCTGTAACTTTTCAATTTTGTCTTCGAAATGTGTATATAAAATTTATTTAAGATATGGTAATAGGTATTTAGCATATGCCAAAAACCTGCGCAATTTCAGGAATACGTTTTTAGAATTTGGCAGTCCGAAAATTCTTTGTCGACTTTCCTTATTTTATTGGCAATTTCTTTGACGTTTTATATGCAAGTCGCTTGACAAGTTTTTTCTGGTCGTTTTTTTCTTAACCAGTTCTCTTGTTATAATAGAACGGCGGCTTTTTCCTTGAGCTTTTTGAAACCCGAAACCGCCAGCAGGAAAACTTTGCATTTTGTCGCAAAATTGCCAAAGTTTTTATCGGCAACTCAATTTGTTCGCCATTGAAAGCAAGAATAATTGCAAGTTGTCCTCTTTGGTGCAAGTTTTTATGCGCCGTTTTTTTCCTTTACTGCAAGTTTTTGTTTTCGATGCAAGTTTTCTCTCTGTTCCAGGTTTTCGCCAACATGAAAAAAGTTGTATTTTTTCGCAAATTGCTAAACTTTTTTAAATCGCTTTCTCAAATTGAGAAAGCAAGAATGATTGCAAATTGTCGTCTTTCGTGAATTTTTTTATGCAAGTTTTTGTTTTGGATGCAAGTTTTCTCTCTATGTTGCAAGTTTTTGCCAATATGAAAAAATTGCATTTTGTAGCCAATTGCCAAACTTTTTTAAATCGCTTTCTCAAATTGAGAAAATTTGATGCAAGTTTTTGTTTTCGATGCAAGTTTTTGCCAACATTTTTTTTAAAACGTCATTGAAAGCAAGAATAATTGCAAGTTGCCCTCCTTATGGTGCAATTTATTTCAGTCTGATGCAAGTTTTTCCCTCTTGGTGCAAGTTCTTTATGCAAGTTTTTTGCCCGGCCTCTATATAACTGACCCTTTCCAGTCTCAAATCAGCCGAGCATAACCAATGCCGAGATTGCAACGTTGCCAATTTTTTGCGCGGACCCTTCGCGCGTTGGCATCTCTCTCTCTCGCTATCTCTCCGTTTTCGCGGGACAGGGCAAAAAAAGGGCGTGCCTCTTTTTCAAGAAGCCAACAGACGAGATTTGAAAAATAAAGAGGTAGTTTACGAAAGAAACGGAGAGAGAGAGAGAGAGAGACAGAATTTACGACGTCAGTTTAAAAAATTCTCTCAAAGTCGCAAATTAATGACGCTGTTGTCTAATTTATTCTCATTTATGATAGTTTATTGTATTTACTTTTGTCTGAATTTTTTGTGTGAAAAATACAACTTAAAATGAAATAATCACGATTTGGTTTTTAGACTCTTGCATTGAAGTCTCTCTTATGCAATCTCCATTGTATCGTCGCTTCTCTTTTTAGACGGTTAATTAGAAACACATTTTATCTGATTTTTCCCGTAAATTTTTTTTAATGTCGTGTTCTTTTGATTCATTTCGGTGGAAAAAGAGGGTTTCCAATGGCGCTGTTTAATTGCTTCGAGTGTGACTTTGCAAAATATCTGTCTGTGGCTATTGTTCGTCAAAGGGTTAAGGCAGACTTATTTTTTGTTAAAAAATTCTTCAATTTTTTTAATCGCTTAAGAAAGTCTTTTTCTTTTCGTTTCTCTCTGTGTTGTTCAAATCTTTATCTCCGTCTCCCTTTTATCCTGGCTTTTCATCATTCTTGTTCCCCTCTGTGGTCCTCTGGGTTTTCGTTACTGGAGGCTCTCCTGTTCGATTATAGTTTATATGCCGCCCGTTGGCCATTGCAACGGCTTGCTTTAATGGGTTTTGAAAAGTTCAATTCAAATGTCATTCATTATTCAAATGTATATACAGATGTATTATATATCGATAGTTGATACATATTACAACTTCATTTCATTCATTCAGTGGCGCGCCGAGGGATCTTGGGGGCCCTGGGCGAATCCCTAGATTCTTAGGGTTGAAGGGGGGGCACCCAGTTGGAGGGTCTCTGGAGCCCTTGGCCAGCAAAAGTGGACCCCTTGGCACACTGCTGCACTCGTTGAAAGTTCAGTTCAGAATTCAAGAATCAGGAACCATTTCGAGTTGATGATGCTGGATACTGTGTAAGACGTCTGAAGGTGTATGAAGAGTCTTGCAGAGTAGTTGAAGTATACTTGCATTGCACCTCTTGCATATGGATGGGTTTTGTAGATGATGAAGTCGTTTAATTGAATCATTTAGAGTTTATAAGAGATGCCATTACATCAAGATATAGATAAATGTATTACTTGATTAATTTACAAGTCAAAGATTCTTTCCATTTTTGGACACAGAGTATTTCCTGCTTGCGACATTCCGCCAAAAATTGTCTTGTACATTTTGATTATTTGATACGAGAGAGGAAAATGGCACCGGTAAGAGCGAGAGAGAGAGAGAGAATGTCTTCAATTGTCCTAATTGCATTTTTACGACCTCTAATCGACGTTTATATCTGTGGAAAAAATCTCGAGTTACCAGCAAGTAAATTGACGATAATTTGACCGATAAACGACGCCAAAATGACCACTCAAATTGCAGCCGGTCGGAAAAAAATAGGAAATCTTATTGTACTCAACTTTAATTCTATGGCAATCTATTTACGTCATACTTTTCCAAATATATTCAGAGTCGAGAGATAAAAAATTGAGTCATATCAGAATTGCGGTCTGAATATGTAATATTCAGATTGTGCGGTTTTTGGGTTTCCCGTTCTGTTATAAAACCAGTTTGTTTGTTTTGTTTTTTTTTCCTCCGTCTGGACGGTTTGAAAGGTTAACGTGTTTTGCATAGAAATTAGAAGCGGTAATAAAATATATTGTTACTTTATAATTTATTTTGCAGTATTCTGGATAGGGATGTCAAGCGACTCGACTCGGACGTTCGCGGTGAACGACTCGACTCGACTAAGAGGGATTTTGCAAGTCGACTCGATTGACTTGGGGTCTAACGTCAAATCTATAGCCGACTCTGATTCGACTCGACTTTGACTCGACTCAGGGCCACATATTATCGACTCTCACTCGACTCGACTTGACTTTGACTCGACTCGACTTTGACTCGACTCAGGGCCACATATTATCGACTCTCACTCGACTCGACTTGACTTTGACTCGAC